>PVJI01015874.1:0-39925 GCA_004026765.1 Micronycteris hirsuta
TGACCCTGGCGCAAGCCCCTGGCAGTTTGCTGTCTGAGCCCTTCCGTGGCCTGTCGGACGCACGTCCAGGCAGCCGGACCCCCCTTGGCAGTCTCTGGCCAGGAACGCTGTCAGGCACGGCATGGAAAAAGGACATGGGAAAAGGCGTGTGGACACAAGGCTATTTTTGGGGGGAAACATGGGAGAATAAAAACAGCAAATGTCAGACGGCACCCTGCCAACGACACGCCCACTTGGGTGTGGGCTCTGTCGGCGGCTCAGGCCAGATCTCTGCTCCGCCGGCCCCGCCGGGTAACGCGGAAGGCAGAGGGACGGACGAGAAGTATTCCTGTGCCGACCGAGGCCCAAGATGACCAGACTAGGACCCCGCAGGGTGGGACGAGTCCCAGGGAACACCCCAGGGACCAGGACCTTTGCAAACTGGAGGTCACAGGGTGACATTTCCATCAGTGGAGACGGGAAGGGGTGGAGCCGGCAGAGAGAGCGGCTCCAGGTGACGTCTGGCTGTGTGGTTGGCAAAGGACAAATGACAGTCAGGCTGAGCCCGGGCAACGTGTGGAGCTGGGCCCGTGAGGCGCCTCCCCGGACCGTTCTGTGTGCCCCTCGCCGACCTCGGCGCCGCACTGGGCACGTGCCAGCCCCTGCGCGCCCGGCCGGAGCGGCCTCTCGCCCTCACGTCAGGCAGGTGCTGCCATCGCACCCATTGTGCAGGTCAGGAAAGCGAGGCACGGCCGTGCCACACAAGTCGCCTGATCACACCCCGTTCCTGCACGGCCGTGGCCTGAACCCAGCCGCCCTCCTCTTGTGGGTGGCTGCCCGGTACCGCCGCCCCCGCCGCGTGGCTGTTCAGTCTCAGCTGACGGCACGGTAACACCATCAGCAGGTCGGCTGTCCCCTCGCCAGCTCTCTGTGGCCAGCAGCACGGATGAGAACGTTTGCATCGTCCAGAAAGTCCTGCTGGACGGCGGAGCCCACAGAGCGGGAGCCAAGCTGGGACGCAGCTGAGCGTGCTGACCCGACTCCCACGGAAGGTGGGCAGGGTGGGGCAGGCTGCCGCCCGCCCAGGGCTGATGAAACGCCAGCCGGTCTCCTCCACAGTCTCTCTGCTCTTCCCCCAGCTCATGTAGGTGGCCAGGGCCCGAGAAGCCGGGTCCCTGACCGCCACGTGGGGGTGGCCACCTGCCAGGAAGAAACACCCTCCTTGGACCATTATGGGGTCCAGAGATGACCCTCTGCCGCCGCAGCCACTGCCCATGGTGCAGCCTGTCTGCTCCAGCCGCCCAGCCAGGAGCTGCGCCCCGGCCGTGGGGGTCCGGAGCCCACGCTCTCAGCTGTGGCGGGGAAGACCTCTTAGAGTGCACTGGCGACTCTGCTCTCCTGCCGAACGTCGGAGACAGTGCCTCCTGACGCTGGGAACGGGCTCCAGCGACCGAAGTGGTCTGTCCGCCTCTCCGCCGGTTCGCGCCCCGTGCATCTTCACGCGTGTTTGCTTTCGAGGCTCCTGCCCGGGCCAGGGGCGTCCTCAGCTGTGGAAACCCTACTTCCCCTTGAAGCCTGGCTCCAGCAAACCCTTCCTCACTCAGCCGCACCCCTGCAGCCGGAATGGCTCCCCGACCCCAGAGCTGCTGGTTTTCTCTGCAGAGCAGCTTGGCCTCAGGCGGTCATAACGATGGGGGTGATAATAACAGTAATTACTAGGTAACACTTGCGGTTCTAGGTGATCTGCATACATTAATTCCTTCCTTCCTTGCCAGCCCTCTGAGGCAGGTGCGGTTACTACCTCCGTTTTGCTGAGGAGGAGCTGAGCCCAGACCGGGGCCTGCACTTGACCCCTTGGCTGAGAACGGAAGGGCTGGGTTTGCAGCCCCCGTGGCGTGGGTCGGGCGGGGGCCTCTGTGCACACTGCGCTCCGACCGACGGGGGCGCCACCCTCAGGAAGCATGTGGGTCCCCTCTTGGGGCTCCCGAGGCCCAGCCTCACGTGTGGGTCTCGTTGTCGGTGGCTTCTCGAGCTCGAGCGCCGAGGCCTGGGGATGGAGCTGCTCCGGCCCCTGTGCAGCCCCTTGAGGTCAGACTCTGGACGCAGAGCCCTCCCTGCCAGCCCCGCAAGGCTCCTTCGGTCTGGCCCTTCTGTAGAAGGGTGGTTTCTGGCACCCTCACCCTCAGCGGGGAAAACCCATCCACGGCTTTTTTAATAGCCCGGAATCAGCCAGAAGCCCAGAAAGCGTAAACTGTTCCGTCGGCAGCTCTGGGGAGCTGGGAGCAGACAGGGAAGGGCCCCCTGCAGCCCCAGTTCTGTCTGGAAGCTCAGCTGCCGAGGCTAATCCTCCCCTCCGTCTGCTCGGCAATTTCCAGCCAAACCCAACCCAAACGGGCGGCAGACCCAGGCCATCAGGAACGCAGCTGTGAAGGCGAGGCCCTGAGCTGCCGAGGACCCACGCTCCAGCCGGCGTTTCCCCCTGGCCCTGCAGAGACGCAGAGACTGCACCTCCCAAGCAGTCTGGGAGCCTCAGAGCACAGAGTTGCGGGCTTCACTGTCACGCCGGCCGGCCCCTGCACCTGACCGGTGAGGAAACGTGGGCTCGGAGAGAGAGGGGCTCGTCGGTCTCGGGCCCTGGCTCAGTCAGGCCCGATTGACACGCTTTCCGCACACAGCAGAGAAGAGCGCTGGCAGGTGCCCCATCTGAGAAGGAAGTTTTAGGGACAGCGAGGAGGGTGGTGGGGAAGAAACTCGGGCGAGTGACAGCCCCAACTCTGGGCATGTGCTTCCTCCCCGCGGATCCCAACCCCGCTGGGCAGGGCCGCGCTGTCCCCGGCTGGCGGAGGCTGCCAGGGTGCTGCCTCCTTTCCCTCTTCCTTCCACTGGACACCAGTCACCCGCCCAGACTCTCCGGCCGCTGGACGCCGCACCAGCGGACACAGGAGTTGGCCTCTCTCACGGCCTGGAGGGAGGGCTGGTGTCGCCGGTGGGCGCGCCTCCCGCCGATTCTCGGGCTCGGTTGGGCCTATCCCCGGGTCACGGACGAGGGCCTGTGGAGCGGTGTGTGTGAGAACGGCGCCGTGACCGCGTGTCCTGCGCCCGCCCATGCACACCGAGCCTCCGCTGGCCTCCGACGGCGCCCGTGCGGGCAGAGGCCTGGTGAGCCAGGACCGACAGAGGCATCTGACTCAGCCTCGCCTCGCCGCCAGCAAAGGCCACCCACGAATCAACGTGGCAATTAGTGAAATTGCATCAATTTCCCCTGAGACACACAGAGCTGCTTCCTTCCAGCCTGACGCTCTTCCTCGCTGGAAAACTCAGCGAACACCTGCAGCCAGCGCGGCGGGTTCTCAGGGAAGCTGCTGACCCCTCAAGCCCCTGGGACCCGAGATGCTGGCACTCAGAGGGAGTGGGTAGTCCGCCTGCGGCAGGAGCCGTCTCTGAGTTTGCCGGGGACTGCCCCAGCAGCGGGGTGCCCCTGGTGGGCTGCTCTGTGCCCCGAGAACCTCTCTTCTCCTCGCTCCCTGGGCCCCCACCCTGTGGGCCGGTCGCCTGCACGCACGCTGTCTTCCCAAGACAGTCACCACGTTCCACCTCGGGCTGCTCCCAAGGCCTTTGAATCAGGGTCTGTAGATGCTTCCTCCCCACAGCACCCTCCCCAGAAAAGCCCTTGTCACTGCAGATGTGACGCCACAGGACCCAGCGGTCCATGTGTGGGCAGCACCTGCCTCATTTGGGCGCCACGGTGACCTGGAGGCTTTGGGGTGGCCCAGTCACACAGCCATGCCACCAGGGTCTGCCCCAGCAACCTCGCCTCACAGGTTAACATCGGGACCCCCGGTTCTGAACCACGGAGCTTGTGGGGGACCATCCCTGCGGGGGCACACATCCCTCCAGGCGATGGCCACACACCCCAGAGACTCACTGCTGTTTATGGAACAAAGGACAGCAGAGAGTGGGGGTCACCGACTCTGCCAGCTCCTTCCCTCCGACGCTGAGGGACAGGCCCACCGGGGGACCTTGGCCAATCGTTCCAACGGGCGCCCACCCTCCACTCCCCTCCATTGCAGGCCAGCTGGCGGGGGTGCCCTGGGAGCAGGGCAGGTTCAGAGCGGAAGCTTCAGCCCCATTGCCAGCGGGGACAAGAAGAGCGGCCTTGGCTGCCCACAGCGCCAGACCCACAGGACAGAGACCGCTGTGCTGGGAAGGACTATTAATAACTCGTCACAGTCACAAACCTCAGGACAAATGCGTTGGGCAGCTCAATTTTCCACCTGCTAGGAGCCATTAGTGCTTCCATGGGAAAAGCCAGAAAAAATGACGTTTTATACGGAACAATAAATTCCTCTATAAGACACAAAGCCCCACAGATTTGCAGCTAATAAACCCACAAACGCAGAGTGATGAGAGACTGGCAAGGAAGGGTCCCCTCAACCCAGCCAGAGCCTGCGTGGTCTGGCCACGGGTGCTGGGCAGGAGGCGGTGACCCAGCTCTGGTCCCAGCCGCTGGCTCGCTGGGTGACCTCGGCGAGCCATGCCGCCCTGCCCTGCTCTCCTCGCCTGCGACACCAGGGGACACAATTCCTGCCGGGACAGGTGGACGGGAGGGGGGACAAGTGAAATAAGAGATGCCACAGCCTTGAGGAAAAAGCATTAAAGCATTTTCACTTCCCATCCCACTGCCTGACCCACGCAGATCCCTGCATCATGCCGGTGCTGGCCCGTGCTGACCAGTGGTGACGAGAGGGAGCTGGGCCAGGAGGCGTCCACCTGGCCATAGCCCCAGACCCCCTCCCAAGAGAAAGCCCAGCAGCCCAGGGGCCCTAATCTGTCTGATTTCCTTCATGAGATGGCGCAGAGCCCGTGGCCCAGGCCTGAGGAAGGGCCCCCTCCCAGTTCTGGCTGAGGGGCGGACATGGGACGCCCAGATCTGGGGTGTGGGGCAGGCCCCTGGGCGGCAGTGCATTTGCTTGGCCCTTTTTTGGGCGGGGGGGAGGGGCACAGATTTTACTGGCCAGTACAGCTGGAGATTCGAGGAGCGTCTGCCAGTGCCACAGAACAGCGCCCCGGTCTGTGGGCTGCATGTTGCATGGACCACGCACGGCCCCGCGTCAGGTCGCTGAGGCCGAGCCTCACCAGAGCCACTCTTGCCCGAGAACTCTACTTCTCAGCCCAGACGCCCGGGAAGGCCTGCGACTAACTGGACCTGCAGGAGCCGGTGCTGCCGGAGCCATGTCTGGGGCTTCACCAGCAGCTCTAGAAATTCTAGAGGCAGATCTAGAAATGGACGACTCGCCTGCATCTCCGGAGCGGGTAAGATCTGCAAAGTGGAGGAGACAGAACCTCACAGGCTGACCCACCTCCAATTCTGAATTTTGCAGCCAGGACAGGCACCCTCGTGGCGGAGCGGGAGGGAGGGGTGCCCGCAGCACTGAATTCTCATCCCGGGGCCAGCGGGGGACAGTCGGAGCCGCGTCCCCCCGCCTCACCCTACGCGCCAGGCCTCCTCGGCATCCAGCCCCTGGGCCCTGCCCGCCCAGCTTGGATTTGCTGGGTCTTTTGGAGCGAAAGAGAGCAGGGTGCACACTTGCCGGCTGACTCCTCTCCCTCCAAGGTGCCCGCTGGACAGGTCAAGGAAAAGGGGCCCAAGGCTATGGCCACTGGCTCTGGCCGGCCGGCAGGGACCGAGGTGGTGGTGGAACCCAGGGCACCTGGCCCCAGAGCCGCGCACGTCACAGGCCGCTCCACTCTGGGTGCTTTTTCGGCAGGTATCGATGCTGCGCATGCGGTGGGGCCGGGGGCGGGGGGTGTCCGTGTCGGGTGAAGAGTGTGGCAGGCTTAGCTACACGGTATGTGAACTGCGTGTGTGCATGACCACGGTGTGCTTGCCCACACCCGGCCCCTCCTGACAGGTGGAAGGGCTCAGTGCCGGAGCCAAACCACAGCGGGGGCCGGGCGGGAGGGGGTTTGATCTTCCCTCTGCTGCGGAGATGAGAGGGCTCTGAGAGGCAGAGGCTCAGCGCCCGAGGGAGCAGCGCCCTGCCAGTGAGGAGGCACAGGGAAAGCTCCACAGCAATGGCTGAGGCTGCAGAGCTCAACAATCACACAACAGTTAAAAGCTTTGACTCTGGGCTTTCATCCTCCCGGCCCCGCCCCTCCCACATCTGGCTGCCCCCGGGCTCACAAGTGCTGCTGGGGGACAGAGGATAAAGAACACACTTTCCCCTTTTTAATTGGGGATCAGAAGCTGGAAGCGGAGCTGATCCCTGGAGGGTGGGAAGGAAGGGGTGTTGCCCGGCCAGCCAGCCAGCCAAGGAGGGGCTGGGAGGGGGAAGGGGTGCAGGGTGGGATCCCCAGCGGCCCTCATGGGGGCCACATGGCAGCCGCTGCGACCAGTGCTATTCCTACGGCCTCTCGGACTAGAAGCCAGACGCGGAGACCACAGGACGTGGCCAAGGTCACAGGCTGGAAGGACCCCTTCGCGCCCCAGGGGCCTGACGCTCTGCCCAGCCCCTGCTGCCTCCCAGTGCCGACTGGCAGGGGTGGGGTGGGGGCCTTCTCCATCCCTCACCTTGGCTTCCCTGCCTGTGCAGCGGGCGCGGGCTCTTTGGCGGCCGCGCCCGCACATCAAAGGCACGGTGGGCGCTGGGCGGCAGGCTGCTCTGTAGTGCAGCCAGCAATGCTGCACCCGCGCAGCGCCGGTGGCTAATTGAGAAAGAAGCAGGCAGCGTGCCCTGCAGTGAGGAAATCGCTGCCCGTCGGCTTTTCAGAGGGGCCGACCCTCACCCAGCACGCGGCCCCCCGGCTTCCCAGCAGAGCAGGCCCACACCCGGGGGGGCAGAGCTGCCACTCACACTCCTCGCAGGTGGTGGAGGAGGGCTGGTGGCGAGCTAGGGCTGCTGTCTGTCTGTCCCGCGAACACACTGCCCTGGGCCTGCTCCGTCCCCGGCAGGCAGCGCCATCCCTGGGCGTCAGAGCCCTGGCTGTGACTGCCCGCCTACCCAGGCAGCTGTGGGGGGGAGCATGTGGCCCCCGTCTCTCATGGTACAGGAGACAGGTTCCCCGTTTCCTGCCAGCGGGCTGTGCACCCCCAAACCCACCCCAGGCACGAGGTCAGCCGCAGGGACAGCTGGGCCGGCTCTGATGTTCTCCTAGCATGCTCCTGGGCCTCTGGCACGGAAGGAGGAGGGACCGCAGTCCTGTCCCCACTGCCCTCTGCAGTCACAGACACCAGTGGCCCAGCCTCTGGGACACATGCACCCAAATCCCCCACACACGGCCTCCTCCAGCCACCACTTGCCCCCCAGAACTCCCCACTGCTGCTTCAGCTACTTGAGGACCTGTCCCTGGGGTGGGGGGACCCGGGCACGTGCGCGTGGAGTACAAGGGGGTGAGCGGAAGGTGAGAACACAGACCGCAGCCCAGGCACCATGAGCCCTTCCCAGCCTCGGCGGCTGGCTGGCACCTGGCGCCGGGGGCTCCTCCCGGGGCCACCCTGAGCTCCCGGAGGGCACAGTCCACCCGCCCGAGGCGGGAGGCATTTTTCATTCATTCATCCGGGTGGTGTACTAGAGACAGTGCCCGGGAAGCCGTGTGGGGAGCAGGCCGGCAGGCAGGTGCCAGCACCCCGGTCCCTGGAGCCTGGCTGCCGCAGCGGGCGTGGGCAGGACAGAGCTCGGCCACACCCCCAAACTCACAGTGTCTCCAGACTGTGCAGCCCCTCGAAGCTGTGGGTCCCCAGGCGCTGGATTCGGTTGTTATGCAGATGCCTGTGTGGGAAGGAAGATGGTCACTGGGCCGGCCCGCAGCACCGAGCCCGGGTGTGGGGGCGGGAGGCAGGGGCAGACAGCGGCTTAAGGAGGACGGCGGAGGCTGCCTCGTGGACAGGATGACCCCAGTGGTCC
Organism: Micronycteris hirsuta; assembly: GCA_004026765.1. Taxonomy (NCBI): domain Eukaryota; kingdom Metazoa; phylum Chordata; class Mammalia; order Chiroptera; family Phyllostomidae; genus Micronycteris; species Micronycteris hirsuta. The sequence continues at coordinate 7,884 of PVJI01015874.1, forward strand.
AGCCCTCGACCCCAGACACAAAACCATTGGCCAAGACCGACGTCGGAAGTCGGAGTCTCCAAGGCCGAGCCGACCACAGGTGACCCTTTTCCAACTTCCGGTTAAAGGGAAACGGAGTGGAGCGCCCTGGCCATGGCTATGTCTCGGAGAGGCCTGGTTCGGAGGGGGCTCTGGTCTGAGGCTTCCTCTCTGGTCCTGCTCCCCAGAACCCAGCCTGCCTGACTCAGTGGCCAGACACATTGATGGCAGCCAACAGCCAACCGCTGCAGACAACGTATAATTAAGGGCCAAGTGTTCTGTTACAGGGCTGCAGACGAGGCAAGCGCGGCAGCGGGGACTGGTGAAGCCAGAGCAATCAGGGAGGGCTTTCTGGAGGTGGTGACCCAGAGCAGGGCCTTGGAGGGAAGGTGATCTGGGCAAGCAGAGGGAAGGGTGTCCCAGGCACCAGTGTCCATAGGGACAAAGTACGGGCTGGGGAGGGAGGGACAGCTTGTGTGCACACAGGCTGGGAGAGAATTCTATGATAAACAGCTAATTGAAAATAAGCAACAGGATGTTCTTTTCCCGATTCCTAACAAAATGAGTGAAATAGCAAAACCACCACCACCCAGATACTACAAGTAGTAACAAAGCAAAGACAGACAAAACCTAAGGTGAGCAAACTGCAAAACCTGGCGGCAAGGGATTGCACAGGCACGAAACCAAAACCCTGAGAATTCTCCCTAAAACTCCCAAATCTGAGGAGAGGCAGCTCTATGGACATCCTTCCCCTCTGCGCTGGCTTCAAGCCACACACCGACTTAGGTCTGGGTGGAGGGCGTGACTCGGGCGTTTCACAGCTCCTGGACCTGCAGGCCAGCAGAGCTGGGGGTCTGAGGGGGCTGGACGCCTCCTCCAAGCACCCCTGCCTCCCCTCACTGGGGCTCGTACACGTGGGGGAGCCCAGTGCACCCGCAAGACTGGCCCACAGACTGTAGCTTGGAGGGGGGACACCACAGGCCAATGATGACACCGTTGGGACCAGTAGAAGCTCTCCAAGCAGAAGCCCCAAAAGGAAGTCACATGGCAATCACGAAACAGACATGTAGGAGACGCTCAGATGCAAAAGGCGGCGAAGGTCAGGCCTAGAAGAAAATGCGGCTCATGAGAGAGGAACAGACGGGAAACACCACAGTCGCCTTCTGCTGCAGACCGTGGGCTGAAGCACCGTGTCAAAGACTTTAAAGATGAAAGAAAAAGTGATGTCACAGGCCAAGGAAGCAAAACGAGGATGGAAACTGCACCCCAAAACACCAGTCTGGGGATGGGAAACAGCTGCAGCCGAGAGTCAGAGAAAGCGGAGACGCGGGTCTGCACGGCGCGGAGTGGGGGCGGAGGAGTCTGGTGCCTCAGCTCGGACTCATCGGTGTCTCGGAGGGAGGGGCCGGGCAGCGAGACAGAAGGTGCGTTCAGAGGTGGCCCAAAAGAAAACTCTCCATGATGAGGAAAGACTGGAATCTGCCGCTGAAAAGCGCCCATTGTTTCTGGGGAGCTGGACGTGGGGGTCCCACAGGGTGGCTCGGATCTCGGATTAAAGGCAGAAAGAAAGGAAAGCGCCTACTTGGGAGAGGCAGGCGGGCCTCCAGGTGTCCGGCCGGCTGACCCGCCCTGCAGAGAGGCCAGGGCTGGGCCTTGAGGGCCCTGAGAGACCCCATGCTTGTCACGTGCTCCACCAGGTCCCGGGGGGAAAGACCCTTCCTACAGGGAAATACACAGCCCCGCCTTCTGGGTGGGAACTAGCCTCCCTACCCAAGGGGTGAGCTCCTCCCTAGTGTCACCAAACTGTCACTTTTCGCTGCCTCCAGTCTCCCTCCCCCACCCCTCCCCCTCCGCAGCATCTCCGGTCGAAGTCTCAGCTTTCCCAACATCCCCCTGCACCCGTGCCTCCAACTCCCTCCTTCAAACCACTTGCTCAGCCCAAGGTGCTGGGCCACTCCAGCAGCTGCCTGGGGCCGGGTGCTGGGGCTTAGGACTCAGGTGGAAGGGCCACTGCCGTCCCATCAAGTGCGGCAGAGCATCAGGAGGGGGCCGCCTCCGGCCAGACCCCTGCCCATCACGTGGGTGCCACCCTGTCTGCCTCCAGGGCCTTCCTGCAGCTCATCCCCTGAAGGTCACCTGCTACTGAAGCCTGTTTCCTCCGTCCCTGTGAGCCGGGGCAGGTGGGGGACAGAGCGGGTCCTTGCTCCTGCCCCAGAGAAGGGGCTGTCTCTGCCCCTCGCGGCCTGGGTCCCAGCCCCTCCCCGTGCCCAGCGGTGCCTCCTCCCTGGTCTGCGGCTGAGCTCCCAACCCTCTGGGGTCCAACACCCTTCCAAGTCCGTTCTGATTCCCCTTCTTGAAATGCCAGCCTTGGAAAACGTCTTCATCAAGTCGATTCTTCCCAGCGCTGCCTCCCCTCCAGCCTGGGCTTCCGTTGGTCAGCGGGGCCTCCTGCTGACCTTTCTGCCTCCAGTCTCCCAGGCTCCCCACCCTCCCTCCCATTCACCTTTCACCCTCACACTCCCCTCCCCCACTTGTGGACAAAGTCACCTCGGACACCGCGAGGCCCAGACTCCGTCTCCGGCCTTTTCTCCTGGACTCCACACCGTAATCTCCTCACCTGTCCCCACCGGTCCGGGCCAGGACCCGCCCCGCCCCGGACTCCCTGGACTCCGACGCATCTGACGGCAGCAGCTGTCCTTTCCTACCTTTCTTCCACTGTTTCCACTGGACCGTCACCCTGGAGGGCAGCGGCTGCACCCCACACTCTGGTGCCTCTGCCTGCGCCCCCACCTGGCTGCTGCTGGGGACTGTCCCGAGGCCCTCGCTTCCCCGTCGCCCTGACCCGGCTCCCTCAGGTGCTGCCAGGTGTCAAGGAAGCTCCAGTCAAACACCTGCTGTGCTCGCCTCTGCAGGTGCCACCACCTCCCAGGAGGGGCGCGTGGCCACCTGGCATCAGGGTGTGGCCCCAGAAGATGCTCATCCAGGGTCTCCAGTCTCCCAGGCCAGGGAATGAGACAGAGGGGTGCCAGCTTCTCCCGGAGCAGAGCCCCTAACACAGGTTCCCGCAGCAGCCAGTACGGAGGCCTCCACAGTCCTGCTGCGAACCCACCGGTCACTCACAGCAATTAGCTGGGAGCTAATTTGCCTCAACAGCACCCCACCCTGCCCCGGGGAGGCAGGGTTCACCCCGTGCCCACTGCTGCCAGGGCTGCTGTCTCCAAGGTGATTACCCCGTGGGGCGGGCTGGCTAATCACCGGCGATGGCTGCTTCTCCGGGTCTGGGAGCCATGAATGTGCCCTGTCCCTGTGCCAAAGCACCAACCGCCCCACCTGGTGGCCTGGTGGGGTGGGGACCCCTTAAGGAAGTCTGGACCCACCCGCCCATTCTCCAGGCGCCAGCCGTGTGTTCGCCCAGCGAGAAACAGCGTCACTGCGGCTTCTGACCTCCGAGGGCCTCCTCCAGCTCTAGGAGCACTTGGCCTCCAGACAACCCCACGGGGTCAGCAGGGCACACAGGGGACACAGAGTGACAGGGCAGCTCCCTCGGGCTCCTGGCAGCAGGTATGGGGCCGGGGCCCCGCGGGGAGCGGGGCAGAGCGTACTCACAGCACCACCAGGCTGCTGAGGTTCTGGAAGGCGTAGTCGGGGACGTGGCTGATGCGGTTGAGGGCCAGGGTCATGGCCTGCAGGGCAGGGAGGTTGTTGAGGGCCCTGATGGGGACCTCGGTGAGGACGTTGTCATCTAGCCACAGGTGGCGGAGGCGGGACAGCCCCTCGAAGCTCCTCTCTGGGACCAGGGAGATGAGGTTGGCGTCGAGGCGCCTGGAGGGAGAGAGGAAGGCGAGGTCAGTCGGGCAAGACACAGGCCAAGGTTGGGGCAGGGCAGGGCGGGTGGCCAGGACCCCAACCAGCTCCGAGGAGGAGCCCTGGGGCTGAGCTGTGACCCGGCCCCCCGAGGCCTGGATCCCCTCTACAGGGTCCCAGATTCTACCTCCATTGCGGCCCACAGTTCTGGACCCCTTGTGCCCTGCGGTCCTGCTTCCTCTCAGACTGCAGGTGCACCCACACCCCACATGTGGGTAACCAGTGCGTCCCCACACCCCCGGCTCCCACTGCCCCCGCCCTGGTGCGTCTCTGTCCTTCCTATCCCTGTCCCCTCCACGGCCACAAAATCGAGGATCCCCCACTGACAGAGAGAATCCCCTCCCTCCAGGCCTAACCACATCAATGCTCTAGAAGATGTGGCTGCTCCCTGTCCCCAGAGCAGCAGGACCTGGGCCCGTCCCCTCCAGGGCCCAGCAGTTTGGTGGGCTCCCTGCTCCGCTGACCAGGACACGCTGATGGAGCCCCGGTCCCTTCCAGAGAGCCCTCCCCGGCGAGGCCATCACTCCAGGCTCGGTCCTCCCAGGGCAGCCACTCCCCCCTGGATGCTCTGGCTGAGGCCAGGTTGCCTGGGGCTTCCTGCACACACGGACCCCCAAACCCTCCCGTGGGAGTCTGGTTCAGAAGAGGGGGCTGGGCATCTGCTTGTGAAGACCACCCTGGAGGCGTCTGTGGCCAGATGGGTTGGATAGGACAAACATCAGAACGTGAAGAGAGCGTCCTTGTCCCTCCCGAGAGTCACAGCTCAGTGACGGGGTGGGGGGCAGGAAAAGCCTCCAGGAGGAAGTGACGAGGACCTGGGGGCCCAGGAGGGATTTGTCAGGGGAGGGGCAGTGCCTAGCAGATGGGGATCCAGACAGCAGGCGCTGCAGGGGCCTCAGGGGCCTCAGGGGCCTCAGGGGGCAGGCAGGGGGCAGGAGAGGGGAGGGCCAGGTGAGGCCAGCCAGGCAGGCGGGCTGGGCTCTAGAGAGGGCTCAGAAGCCACCACTTGGGACTGAAAGAGCCTTCTGAGCCACCCCCTCCGCAGGTGGGACAGCAGCCCCCACGGGCCGGGTTGGGCAGGAAGCAGCCACACCAGGTAAGCCCTGGGATGGCAGCCCCAGCACCACCCCTGCTGTGCGTGGGCCCGGGCGCCCCGAGTGGTTCTGATGATCTTCCCTGCCTGCGCGAACATGGCAGGTGAGCGGGGCCTCTCAGGCTGGTCGAGGCCTGCCTGGGCCCCAGAACAGCTTAACCCTAGAGCCAAACTGCTCCCCACCCCCTCCAGGGCTGAGGCTGAGGGGGTCCCCAGGGACAGGTGGTCGGAAGGCCCGGCCAAAGACAACCCCTCGGGCTGGGGAGGCGCGTCCCTCTTAGCTAACGGGGGATGATGCAGGTTGAGCAGTTCACTGACCTCAACCCACAGAACCAGGTGACAAGAAACCTCGGGGCCACGCCCTGTCAGGCCCTGGAGGAGCCTCCTCCCCACCCACAGATAAGCGAGGGGTGAGCATGTTGGAAGACCAGCAGCCCTGACCCACCTGCCGGGGAGGGGTGGTCTCGGGGGGGCCTCCGGCACCCACACAGCCGAGGAGGTGCCGGCCTCTGAGCCAGGTCCCAGGCCCAGGTGCCTCCACACCACGAGCACCCCACGCTGCCCTCACAGAGGGCCTCCTGTAGGCCCACAAGGCCTCTGTCACCCCTAAATCCAGCCCCTCCCCCTACTGGGGTCCCTTCCCCTTGCGGGGTACAGGGGCGGGAGGGACAGCTGAGAGTCACAGCAGCAGCCCCCTCCACGGGGAAGGTCTGACCTTCTCATTTCTGGCTCATGCCACCGGGTCAGACCCCCCCCCCAATGCAGCCTTTCAGTGGGTCAGAGGTGCCGGGCTCACCGTCCTCCCTCTGCTGGTCGGGCACCCAAGGCCCGGCCTTTCCGCGCATCAGAGGGGCACACCTGAGCACCCCTCCCCCTTCCTTTGTTTGAATGGGCAGCTGTATATAAAAATATTGACGCCCCCAGCTCGGCTGCAGGGAGGCACAGGAGAGACCGTGGGGATGAGCTAGGAGCTTCCCCTGAAGACACAGGCCTGCGGCCCAGGGCAGCAGGCCAGCTTTGCGGGTGACAGTCCCGGAATCCTGGGGTGGGGCCCACAAAAAGCCTTCTCATCCGTCTCCCGGCCCCCAGCCTCCGGCTCCTCGTATCACATCACACTGGCTTCTGCGGTCCCTCCTGGGCCGTCTGAGAGCTGGGCTCCGAGGCTCCCGGCCCTTCCCTTGGCCACGGGCAGCTGGGGCTGGCGGAGGGACAGGCAGACGGGGTTTTCCCGGTGTGCCTCTCCAGGGAGGGGTGGTGGTGTCGGAGGTTTAGGAAATATAAGCAACATCCCAGGGTTTTCAAGGCACTACTTAAAAGCCACCCCAGCAGACTCCGTAGTAAGAGGTACCAGGGAAACCAGCCTCGTGGGGACACTTTTAAAGGCGGCCTGAGGGGGGAGGAGGAAAAGTCCCCATCGGCTCCGGCTTCCCTGACACGGGTTCCAGTCCCTCCCACGGTCTGTCCTCTCCTTTCTCGTTCCAGGGCCTCGTGACTTCCCCGTGGGCCAGAATGAGAGCCGGGGGGCTCCTGGCTGTTGGCCCTCTGCTCCCCAGCCTCCCGCCTTCCCATCCACCCATCATCCATCCATCTGTCCGTCCATCTATCCATATGTCTGTCCTTCCATCCACTCACACAGACTACAGACACCGCCCCCAGCCCCATGTTCCGATCTTGTCTTTCTCTTGCTCAGAGTCGTACGGGCTTCGGATGAGTCCAAACCCTTCAGCTTTGGTTTCAAGATCCCTGCCCTGAGTGACTCTCTCACCAGTCCCACTGGCCATGAGGTCCCCCACTCCCCACTTCACCTGGGAAATGTGTCTCTCGGCTGCCTCGTCCCAGAGTTCATGGTCGTCCACCTGCCCCATCGGAACTAGGCCGCTGCCTCCTCTTCTCAAAGCCTCACGTAAAATCCCTCTCCTTCAGGAGGCTCCTGACCGAGCCCCACAGGCGCCGGCCCCTCCCACAGGCACAGCTCTGCTCCTCTCCGGTGGAGCCATGACGCCCTCCCCCCCCACCGCCCCGCTCCGAGCAGCAGCCTCGTCTGGGAGGGAAACCGAGGACACAGGTACACACCCAGGACACATCTGCACAGGCGTTCGTTCATAGCAGCACATGCGCGACCTAACAGAGGAGGCAGCTCGGTGTCCACCAGCCAAAGGTGGACAAACCAGGTGCAGTCTGCCCACACAACAGAACGTCACTCAGCCACGGGAAGGAAAGAGGTCCAGACACGTGTGCGGATCACGTGTGGACGGGTCGTGGAAACGCTGAGCTCAGCGAGAGAAGCCAGACACAGGACCCCAGTTCTGTTTCCGTGACGCGTCCAGAGACCGGAGCTGTCAGGGGCTGTGGGAGGGGGGCTGACCCCAGCGAGCACCGGTTTTCTTTGCGGGGCGATGAAAATGTTCTGGAATTAGCCGCAATGGTTGTGCAAGTTTGTAAATAGGCTGAAAACCACAGACCGTGCATTTTCTGAGGCTGCGTTTTTGCTCCGTGAATGCAGCCTGATGTTTTAAAACACCTGCCGTGAAGACGAAGGGCCGGTCCTCTGTGAGCGTGACGTGAAGGGACCCTGAGCCGGGGGTGGGGGGGGAGGCTGCACGTGGGAGGGGCGTGTGGACAGGCGGCCGCGCCCACAAGCACTGTGTCTGGGTGGCACAACTGTGGGTGATTTTCAGTTTCCTCTTTTTGGTTTTTGTATTTTCTAAATTTTCTACAATGAGTCAGAACAGAAATAAACATGTTGTTTTAAAAACAAATGGCGTCAGTGTGTAATTAAGGGCCCAGACGCGGGGGCTGGGAGGAGGGAGCCAGCGGAGCTGGGGGCAGGACGCTGCCAGGGGGGAGGGAATGCACAGCCTCCAGGCGGCAGGCATCGAGGGACGCGCCCTGCTCTGGGCCCCACGTTGCCCTGGCTCTCCCGCCCCGTGGGTCACTGGGTCCTGGCGGTGGAGTCACCCGGCCACGGCTGTGGTCCACGCTCTCCCCTGCAGGGGTCTCCTGACTGCCCTCCATTTGGCTAGGATCCCTGAGCAGTGCTGGGCCCTGTCAGATTCAGACACTTGGCAGGCCACACAGATAGCAGGCAGAGACCCACTGCCCTGGGACGGGCATGGTGATTTTTGCAGACTTCACAGACGCCAAAGGTCACCACCTAGTGTCCCAACCCTGACTACCGAAGCCAGATGTCTAGACAATACCTAAAGGGACTTAAGGCTCAGAGTCAGATGGAGTCAGTCAAGGAGGACTTCCCGGAGGAGGTGAGTGCTGCATGGACATGGGCAGTGCAGAAGCAAGGCTTGGAGGTAGAAGAGGGCAGGTTTGGGGAACTGGGGGGCATGCGGGAAGTGACATCACTGGCATTTGTGCACAGCAGGGACACCACCGGAGACCGGTGTGCCTCGGGGGTCTGCCCCAGCTAGGCCCTGGGGGCCAGTGGTTTCTGGTCAGAGGAGCGAGATTGCTTACCAGGGGTGCCCAAGCTTTGGGCATCTCTGGGCCCCACTGGAAGAAGATTGTCCTGGGCCCCACATTCAACACATCTCGACACGTCATCATAAAAAGTCTCATCATGTTTTAAGTAAATGTATGACTTTGTGTCGGGCCACACTCACAGCCGTCCTGGGCCGCATGCGGCTGCAGGTCGGGCGCCCCTGGCTTAGTGGTGGCTGAGTGGTACCACGACCTGGGGGGGCCTTGGGCACCGCCCTTCACCAGGTCCCCAGACCGGGCAGAACTAAGCCTCAGGGACCCAGCCTCCCTCCGCCACCCCCCACCCCTCTCTCCACCCCTTTTCCAGGTGGCTCGGCCCCCACTCCAGGAGTTCTGAGGCGTTTTACCACCTGCCCCTTCAGGCCCCAGTTAGCAGAGATGGAGAGGAGGGGAAGGCCGGGGAAGGGCTCGGGCGTCTCTCCATCCCCACCCCACCCCGGCCTGGAGCTCCAGAAACAACGGACTCCCCAGAGTCGGAGCTGGTCTCCCCTTCAGGGACCCCTGCGTTCCCCACGAGGGCGGAGGGGCTGCGGGCAGGCCCTCCCTCAGGAGCGGGTGAAGCGAAGAGGTGTGAGTCTCGGCCTGTCACCTCGTGGCGTTCACTCCCCACGGGGGCCGTGCGGCCCCTGACACACGACCGTCCGACAGTGGCAGCCCCCGGCCTGCAGCCCATGGACCCGGCCCGCGAGCCCCAGCACAGCCCCGCCGCCGAGCCGCAGCCTCGCCTGTCCTGGGCCCGTCGGTGCTTCTGCCCTTCGACCCCGGGAGTCCCTCCCAGACCTCCAAAGGGACAGTGGAGGCAGGAAGGGCCTCCCCCACCCCCATCTCAGAACTTCCAGAAGGAGTTACTTTCTTAAAGGAGATGCGGGGAGGGCACAGAGCTGGGGAGGGAAGAGAGCTTTGCCCCGTGGGCTGCCAGGGCCCCTCAAGGTTCAGCGCCCTGTCGGCCGCTCCCCGAGTGGCTCACCCCCAGGCGCGTGGGCCCTGTCCTGCTGCATCGCCCCAGACACCGTCCCTGCCCACAGAGCGCAGCCCAGGCCTGTCCTCGCTTACGGGCGGGCGCGGGAAGGAACAGGCACCAGGTCCAAAAGCAAGTGCCGAGGCTGCTGAGAGCCACTGGACAGGTCAGCTTGCAGAACAAGCGACCTCAGAGCCTCCTGGGTGAAGAGGTCACAGAGGCTCCTGAAGCGGTCACCCCCTTTCGGAGGGAAGGCGTGCATCTGCAGGCCTGGCCTGGGGTCCGCTCACTGGGAGACCCTGGGCGGTCACTCCAACTCCGCTGCTGGTCTCCTCCCCTGCAGGGGGGTGGTCAGACGGGGTGACCACCCACGCCCTCCAGCTCCTGAGGCCGAGGTCCTGTGGTCTGGGGCAGGCTACCTCTCCCCCACGGCTTCACCGGTGGCCGGAGCAGGAGCCCGCACGCTGGCCGCCTTTTCTGGCTGCCGTGTGAATTCCCACACTCCCGCCAGCGGCTGGCACACACCTGGGCCTCCAAGGCTCCTAAACGGGTGGAAAATTACTCATGGACTTGACAAAGATCACACTTTCCCGGCCCCTGACCAGTATGCTCTCCCCGGGATGGCGGCAGGCCCGGCGAAGGGGTGTGGCCGGCGGAAGAGGCTGCAGACCCGTGGGCGCTGTCCCCACCCCTCCCTGGCTGTGGTCGGAGCCTCCTCTCACCTCCGTTCTAAGGTGGCAGAGCGACAGAGTTCTGCCAAGATGCCGTCGCCCCCAGAAGATGCCCAGTGGATCCAGGGGAGGCGGTCAAGCCCCTCTTCCTGCCCCCAGGCCAATGAGGAGTTTGTGGCACTAAAGGACTCTCAGAAGAAGGACTCAGCTCCCTCCCGTGGGTGCAGACAGCTGGGAGGTTCTCCCCAGAGTCTAACCTGGGTGTCTACAGCTGCGTCCCTAAGAGGCCACAGGCATCTCATGGCCCCTAGGCTGGTCTGCAACCAAACTAATCCAAACCTTATCACCCTCCCGTGTCTGTGGGTGACGGCGGGAGAGCAGGTTGCGGCCTGAGGCCCTTGCCTCTGTCCCCTGCTGTAGGGGAGCGGCCGTCCCATTTCGTGGCTCTGCCTGGGACCTACTGTGCCTGAGTGTCAGCTCCACAGCCCCTCCCGTGCGGGAGCTCTGCCCTCTCGAAGGCCCAGGCCTGCAGGAGCTGCGGGGTACCGGGAGCCTCGGGGGACCGGGGGGGCCCACAAGTGGCTGGGCCGAGGCCTCGGTGGGGCGCAGCACCAGGCCACTCCTGGGCGGCCCACTCGGGCCCCCTATCCCACACCAGCACTTGTGGTGGGAAGAACGGCCCAGGATCCCAGGGCCCAGCCCACCACGGACGCGATGCTAGTAGCTGCAGCAGCCAAATTACCCGTGTTCAGACCTCCGTCCCACGCAGGGGCTGCCGCGCGCCCACCCACCTCGGAGCTGCCCCAGACACATGCAGCAATCAACTCCCGGGCCTCGAGGATCCAAATGCAGCAGCATGTAATCACAGAGCCCGAAATAGTCACGCCAGGGAGCCATCTGCCACCTCGCGCGTCCCCGGGGACCCTCGGCCAGGCCCCACCGCGTGGCGGGGCCTCGGGGCCCTCGCCGGCTGGCAGGCAGGCTGGGCAGTGCTGACGGTAGTCACTGGACCCCAGGGGCCGCTTGGGGGTCTTCTCCACAGCAGACAGGGCATCTCCAGCGTGGAGCCTTGGACCAGAGCTGCCCAGACTCAGGGTCTTCCTGCCCCCTCATCCCCCCACGGCCCCTTCCTCGTCCCAGTGCCCCAGAGGTCTGAGAAGTGCCTCCTCTGGAATTCCTCGAGCCCATGGGGCTTCTGGAAGGTTTTCGTCAGGAGGCTGTGAGAGGCGAGGGACCCCAGCTGGGCTCCGTGCTCAGCCCCAGGAGGCCCCTCTGGGTTCTGCCCCCCCCACCTCTGACCCACTGGGGGTCCTGAGCAGGGCACCACCCTCCAGGGCTGCGTCAGGTGGGCTGTCGCTGCTGGTGCTGTTCTCACGGTGGGAGACAGACCAGCTGCTTCTGGGGAAAAGCTCCCACATCGCCCTTCACGGGGAGATGCTAATTAGGCACAACCAGCCTCACACACTCACACAGGGAGACTTTGGGGGTCATGGTCAAGGCCAGGGGGTACTAGGGATCCATGCAGATGCCCCCTGCTCCCCAGGCAACCCACACCATCCCCTTGCGTGGCCTGCACATTTGCACTCCTAAAATTCACGTGTTTAGAGTCTACCCCATGTGACGGAATTGGGCTATGTTTATGTCCCCCCTACTTTATTAGGGTTAGATGAGGTCACGAGGGGTTCCCCCTGGGGGGTCAGTGCCCTTGTAAGTTGGGGAGAGCTTGATTCCCGGCTCTGCTCCCCTCCCCACAAAGGCCAGTGAGGAGTGGCCGTCTGCACCCTGGCTGGGGGCCTCCCCAGAGGTCCAGCCCCTGGATCGTCAGAAATGAGCTTCAGCTGCTCACAGACGTTTCCCTGCAGGGAGTGAGTGCGCCCAGGAGTCCTGAGTGACTCGGGGACAGCGCCCGTACCCCCGGGGGAGCTCTTGTGTCCCTCCACATGACGTCCTCCTGGGACCCCTGGCAGCCCTTGGAGACGGGGACCGTGGCCTCGGGGAGGGGAGGGGCTTTCCTGCAGCGTCACTGTCTGGGAGCGGGGTCTCCAGACCCTGGCGCCTGTGTCTTCGGGGACACATTGCAGGAGAGGGTGGCAGCCGCGTGTCCAGGGCAACCTCCCTGGGCTCCCTCGCCCTGGGCTCTCAGGACTCGGTGAGACGTATGAAGTGCTTAGCGCTTTGAGGTGTGGTGAGTGGGAGCCACGGCCCCCACCCCCCAGCCCCGCTCTCACGCACACTCCCCCAGAGCCGCATCCCAGGAAGGCTGGCTTGGGCTGAGAGGCCGTGCTGGCTGGACCGAGGGCGCCTGCCCAGATCTCTGCTCGGCTCAGTGGCGCGGGCCCCTGTGGCTGCCCTTTGCAGTCAGGCAAGGCTCCCGGAGGGTGACCAGGACCCGGCTGTGTTTCTGTCCCCTCCCCTTCAGTCCTGCCCCTGTGTTTTTCCAATTCTCCAGGCCCAGCCCCGCCCCGCCCGAGGCCTTTCTGAGTTGTTTTCCTGCTTTTCCATGGACCCCCCAGTCTGCCTCGCCCCCACCGGGTTTCTATTTTCCCCCAGGCTCCCTGGCTTCCTGCGGCTTCCCTTGGCCCAGGCTCAAACCCAGTGTGACATGGTTGTCACTGTCACCCAGTCCCTCCCACGTCGATAGGGAGGGGAGTGTGGGCTGGGTGCTGCCCACCCAGGCCCAGGCCGAACAGCCTGGGCGCTGTGTCCGACGGGAACCTGGGCCCCCAGCCCAGCCCCGCTCCCTGCTCCCCCAACCTGCTTCCTCCTGCCCCAGGATCCGGTTCCAGCCGGTGGGGAGGGGACCACAGGATGGAACCTGCACTGGGGTCCCGGGAATGCCTGGGGGGCCTGGCTGCTGGAGGTGGACTGAGCGGGACGTGTCCCCTAGGTAGCTAGCTCCCTGGCTGCTGACTCCCAACAGGAAGGGGGAAATTTCTACCTGCCGGTGCTTGTTGGGGGTCGGGGGGACACCCAACGCCGGCCACCCACAGTGGCTTCCCCTGCAGCGCTGGCAGGCAGGACACGGGTGCAGCCCTGCCTCCCTCCTCACCAGCTCTGACCTGGGAAGGTCCCTGAGCCTGTCCCACAGCATAGGTGACGATGCTTAACGAGGGTTTCTGGGGAATGACCGCAGACGAAGAATGGAGAGCCTCCCAGGCAGCGCTTACCGGGGCGGGGGTCTTCAAAAATTGTCATTTGCCCTCACGCTGTCCTTTCCTCCTAGCCACCCGAGCTGGTTTTACCGTTACCATCTCAGACGGAGGGACCTGAACTCAATGGGACAGCGTGTCACCCTGAGGTGCTTCCAAGAGCTCGGGAAAAACCCCTCTCGGAACCCTCAAGGCAGGTTATCACCCGTTCCCCCAACACACTCTCCCACACCCTGCACGTCCGGCGGGCAGGGTGACCCACTCTTCAGCGTCCCCGGTGCTCGGGCGCCTGACCCGCAGGCACCTGAAAGTGACGTCAGCACCTCCCTTCTCGCGGGCCTGCCCTGCTCACCCTCGGGCATCACTGGGGCTCCGCCACCACGTTCCCACCGACCCTCCTGGGTGCCAGGCTCTCGGCGACTGGCCTCGCGTCCGCCCGGACACCAAAGCGCCTGGTCTCTCTCACTGCCACCTGCAGTCAATGCCGCTAGTGACTGTTGTAACAGGAACCAGAAAGGTGCGTCTTTGATACGTTAACTCGCTTCATCCCATCCTGCCAAGGCGCCACCTCCGCTTTACTGATGCAGAAGCAGAGGCCTGGGGACAAGTGACCTGCCCAAGGTCCTCCAGGTAGAACTCGAAGCGACTCCAGGCCTGACGACCTGGCTTCCCGGCATTTCCAGAGTCGGCCACTGCACCCGCCTTTCCTTCCACCACTGTCACACTCCCTTGGTTCACCGGCCGCTTCGCTGCCCCCGCCTCCAGGCTGTCCTCCATGACTGCCACTAGTCATTGTTCAAAGATACAGATTCCACCCCACGGCTCCTCAGGGTCCAGATCCTCAGCAAGGTCTGCGCCGGCCTGTTGGGTGTCCTTCCTTACTGGTTCCAGGTCTCTCTCCATGACTGCTCATCCCACCTGTCCCCAACGCCCACAGGGCAGCCCGGCTCTCCCCCCAGACAATTCCCTAAACTTTGTCGGGTTCTTCTCAGCTCTGTGTCCTTGAATGTACGGTTCCCTCTGCCGGGCACGCCCCTCCTGGCCGCTTCCCTTCTCAGCTCTCCCTAGGCTGTCGGAGAGCAGCTGGGCCCAGCCCCGCCCAGGGAAGCCTCACGCACACGCGGGACGGAGTGAACCGGGCCAATTAAGCGGACACAATGACCACAGTGTCACCACCCCCCACAGCTGTGTGGACCCCGTTCCGGCCCCTCTCACGTCTGCTGCGTCTGAGCTTGGTGACAAGCTTGTGAGAGAGGCGGGGGGGCGGCCACCCCCAACTTGAAGGTGGAGAAAACGAGGCACAGAGAGGGTAAGTGAGGGAGCAGTCGGACCAGAGCCGGGACGCGAGCCAGGGTTGTCCTCACAGGCGTGCAGGATGGCCCACGTCCCCGCCTGAGGCGCGAGGTATGCTGGGCACGGGGGGGACACCGACGCCCTTGCTCACCCACCACGGGAGCTGCTGCCCCCCAGAGCTCAGGGTCCGCCTGCGGAGCCCACAGAATCCCTCGGCGCGCCGAAGCTGTGATTCGCAACCAAGGCCACCTGACCTCCCTGGTGTGCCCAAGCCCAGCAAACACCTGCCTTCTCCCTGGGAAGACTTTTTGATATTTTGGACAAAATGGCCAATTCTGCCCCGGTACCCCGTTTCTTGCTGCCCCTGCCCTGTTGGTGCCCTAAGAAGATGTGGGGTCATCTCTGGGTGTGGTGGAGGGGAGAGCCAGCACCAGCTTTCCTGGCCTTGGGTCTCCTGACCATGATGGCCTCTCCCCTGCCCTGCTCAGGGGCGACCTGGTGGAGGAAGAGGAGGAGGCTGGGGACAGAGGCCCAGCTGCTGCTGGGATGGAGGGTGGGAAGGGGGGAGAAGGAGGGCCGGCAGGGCCTGGGGGGGGCGCCTGGGGGCACAGGGGCGAGGACACGGGAGCAGGAGGCCAGCCGCGGGGGGTGGGTACGCTGGGCCCTGGATTTATGGGTTCTGGGGGGGAAGCCGCCTTTCCGGCCCAGGGAGGGTCCGGACGGTCTGACCCACACCCAGGGGCTGGGGCCGGGGCCAGGCCAGGGCCCTGGGTTGAGAGACCTCTGCGCTGACCCTCAGCATGCTAACTGTGGCTCGGTTTCCCCATGGACAAACCTTATGCCCGGTCTCCCAACTTCGTTTCTCCCAGGTACCTATGCCCTTTTCCATCAGATACAGATGGACCTATGGTCGCTTTGGCGGGCACGAATCAGGCCCGGGATGTGGGTGCAGACCAGCACCCCGCCCAGGGCTGAGGCTGCACCTGTCTGGCTTGGCCCTTGCTCCTGCATCCTGCATCCATGGCGCCCCTACTGGGCGGGAGAGGAACTGCAGGGCTGCCTGGAGGATGGCGGTGTCTTGGGTGGCCAGTGCATCCCCAGCGCAGTCCCACCCGAGCGGGGGAAGTGGGTGTCTGGGCCACCCCACCCCAGAGCCCTGGGGGCTAGAGCACCCTACGTGGAGGAGACAGCCTCTTCCTGACACTTCGGGGGGGCGGCTGACTCCACCCCTACCCCAGACTCCGGGGCAGAATGCCAGATGCCCAGATCGGCTGCCCCGCGGGCCCCACCTAGGGAGGTCCCATTCCCACAGTCCTCCATGGGGCCCGGAGCCGCCCTTCCCGGATGCACCCCCGAGTCGACGCACACCCCCTGACAACAGCAGAACCCCGACATAGTGAAGTCGGGGGCACTGGCTGTCAACGTGGGGGCCAAGGGCGGCGCGGAGGGGGGGCGGGCGGGCCTGCCCGGCGGGGACTCACAGAGACTGCAGGCTCGGCAGCTGCCGCAGCGCCTCGGCGGGGATGCCTGCCAGCTGGTTGTTCTGCAGCATCCTGTGAGGAGAGGAGGAGGGGCTTGGAGGACCCATGGCATGCGGAGCTGGGGCGCCTCCCTGCACCCCACCCCTAGGAGATCCCTCCCTGTCACCCCAGCTTGAGAGGCCCAAGGGAGTCCCGGCCCAGCACAGCCGTGTGCAGGGGTATCAGAAGCTATGGGGGTCCAGGAGGGGTCACGGGAGGATGAGGCAGAGCCAAAGAGGATGAAGACGAAGAAGCAAAGACACATGAGGGCAACAGTGAGGTCAGAATATGCGCAAGACCCGGACAGTGCGGCTCAGTGGATTGAGTTCCAGCCTGAGAACCAAAGGGTCGCTGGTTCGATTCCCAGTCAGAGCACGTGCCTGGGTTGCAGGCCAGGTCCCCAGTAGGGGGCGCGTGAGACAGGCAACCACACACTGATGTTTCTCTCCCTCTCTTTCTCCTTCCTTTCCCCCCTCTCTAAAAATAAATAAACACAGTCTTTAAAAAAAATTTAAGGCCGGCTGGTGTAGCTCAGTGGATTGAGCGCGGGCTGGGAACCAAAGGGTCCCGGTTCGATTCCCAGTCGGGGCACATGCCCGGGTTGCAGGCCAGGTCCCCAGTGAGGGCCATGTGAGAGGCAACCATACATTGTTCTTTCTTCCTCCCTCCCTTCTCCTCCCTCTGAAAATAAAATAAATAAAATAAAATAAAAAAAATTTAAGAAGATGCGCCTCTTACCCTGAAATCACTCAGCTCACAGCCTTGGGAAAAGTGGCCCATTTCCTAATCTTTAAGTGCAGTACCAGAAACAGCTGACGTGCCAAGTGCCATCCTAGAACTTGACCTGGAGTAGCTCACACTTACCCGGACGGTTTGGGCCTAGAGAGCAGCCAGCCGGGACCACCGGGCCTGTGTCACGCCGGCAGACACAGTGAGGACAAGGGGCCCTGTCCCCCCATCTCCCTAAACTCCCAGTGCCGCAGCAGCACTGAGAGAAAGCTGGGCTCCCCAAGGGTGGGGAGGAGACAGGCCAGGGACCGGGCCCCCCCTGCGCCTGCCCAGCTGGGGAGAGTAGGCGGCTCCACATGGCCCAGTGGGACCTTTCCAAGGACAATTTTGCTTTGTGGGAGGAATTTAAACCCGTGCCTCTCGGAACTCCTGAACATGGGGCAGCTGCACTGCAGGCCTGGGAGTCAGGCAGCTGCGGGGTCCCACCTGTATGGCCGAGTGCAAGCCGCTGACGCTCCTGATCTGTGAGCTGGGGCAAGGACAATGCCCTCGGCCACCAGCGGGCTGCAGCAGTGGAGAAGGCTGCAGCTTATGAGCTGGCACTGTGCTTTATCATCAATGTCTGGTGGCCCTCTCGCTCAGCCGCAAGTCCCTCCGCTTCCACGGGGAGAAACCTCCCCCGCCGTCACACTCGGTGACCCAGACATCCTGCCCTCCATACTTCTGTCCTTCCACCATGCTGACCCCGTGCGTGTCCAGGGAGGGGACACCCTCACGTGGCCCCTCAGGGCTGCCTGGCCTCCCTGAGGCCTCAGGATGCTTGGGGAGAGGGGACAGATGTGCCGCTGGGCACGCAGGGAGGGGACAGCGGCCCACCCCCCAGGGCCCCTCCCCAGGCCCCAGAGGGAATCATTCACAGCAGACACCCCACCTCATCAGACCTCCGCCCTTCCCTCCACAAGCCCCAGATCTGCAAAGCCCCTCAGGTGCCTGAACTGGTCCCCCACACCGCTGCGGCAGCATCCGCTGTCTCGGGCCACCAGAAAGCCCATCTTTCCCTGGAACCAACCGCCTCAGCCGGCAACCCTACAGCAAGAGTCTGAAAGCAGCGCCTGACCGTCCGTCGGGGGCACTGACAATGGACACCAGGGCAGCCCCGCAACGTAGCTGCCCGGTGTGAATGAATCAAAAGTATACGAATTTTTTGTCACATAGGTAAAATACATATTTTGGGGTGTGCCGTAAAATTTCAATCATTAGTTTATGTGCCGTGAGATGTGGCAAAAGCTGGGAACCGCGGCCCCACACGAGGGGCAGCTTGGCCGCTGGCCCTGGCGCGGACCCTGTCTGCCCGGCCGGCACTCCTTCCCGAGGCTCGAGGTTTGAAGCTGGAAGGACCTTCACGCAAACCGCCCCGCCGTTTCCCACGTGGGAAGACGGAGGCTAGGAGAGGGGAGGAGACTCAGCCCAGGCCACAGAGCAAACGGCAGAAGCAGGACAGGGGCCCAGTCCTGCCTCCCTGGCAGGTGCCGCTGTGACCACCGGTCTCACCTGGGAGGGGCAGCCAGCACCCCCGGGACCGGTCGCCTGGGAATATTTCAAACCTGGCCTTCCGGCCCCACCCTGCAGACCGAGTGCCCCCCCCCTTCCCCGGTGCAGAGAGGTTATAATGCTGATGAGGGACCTCGATGCTCAGTTTTCCTTGCAGGTCTGACGTGGGCCAGCCTGGCAGCCAGAGGGCCCTGCGTTGGACACTGGAGGCTCTCTCTGCCCGGCCTGTCCCTGAGCGAGTGCCCTCTGCGACCGCCCAGCTCATCTCTGACCCGGAGAGGCTCCCAGGCCAGCAGCTGACATGGGGTGGGGGGCGGGGGTGTTCTAGGACGGGCATAGTGGGCCTGTGCCATCCTGGGCCCCTGCCTGCAGCCTCTCCGGCCTCCCAAATAGGCTGCGGGCCGAGAGCTCTGTTTGCAGAGGCGGGCGGGGTGGGGAGAGCGGGGGTGGGGGGGGTGCCCAGCTTTGATTCACGGCCTAATGCAGGCAGAGAACAAAGTGGAGGCTCGGCTAAGCCGGAGTCTTCAGGAAGCCAAACCCGCTCTAATCTGGCTGCAGGTCTGAGCCTGCACTGGGCGCAGACATGCCACCAAGAGGGCCACATCCCCCGACCCCAGGCCGCAAGCTGATGGGGGCGGGACAGACCCAGGGCACAGCAGAGGGTCAGGGGAGGCCAGGGGAGGCAGGCAGAGAGGGAGGCTGAGGGCAGAGGCTCCAGAAAAGGAGGGCTGGGGACGGCTGACCAGCGGGAAACCGGAAACTGACCACAAAGGGCCCGGCCAGCCCAGAAGCAAGTTTGAGCAAACTAGGCACACATATTTCTTCCTAGGTGGCTGCAGCCCACGCCAGACACAGGGCTGAGTCTCGGTGCCTGTCACCCTGCAGCCAGGTGGTCTCGTGCAGCGAACAGCCCGCCCAGGTCGGGCCGTGGGGGCGGGAGGCCAGGGAACTGCTGACCCCGCACAGAAGCTCCGAGGGCTCACCCCGAAGCTCCAGGACCAGCCCCCGCGATGCTTGTCCCCCAGAAACCAGCGGTTGTGGGAGGCGCCCTGCCAAGGAGACTCTCCTGCCCCCTCAGACCCTGTGCATGCCACCTGCACCTCACCCCACTCCCCGCACTGCACTTGCCGCCAGCCCTGAGTGGGGCCGCGTGGGAGGGCAGTGGGCTGGGACGAAGGGAGCCAGCAATGGCGCCTCCACCCTCCACCTTCCCTTCTCTGAGGGCCACTGGCTCAGTGGCGAGAGGGGACTCCAGCTGTCACTTTCCTTTGGCTTCAAGGGCAAGTGCCAGGAGCCGGGACTAAGAAGCCTGATGCCCGAGGGAGGGTCAGGTTCGCACTGAGAGAGGAACTCAGCGCAGCAGCCACAGAGACGGGTGGGGGCTCGAGAGGACGCTGGCCGAGGACCTCGTGTGGACGCTTCCTTTAACACGGCTGTCCTGCTTTGGCTGAGTCTTGGGGACAGCACTTGGGTGGGGCCCGGCCGGCCCCACAAAGACCCGCGCTCACATCACAGAACCCGACGGCTTGCTTCCCCGGCTGCCAGGGAGACGAGGCCACGAACCCCCATGTTTGGCACAGACGAGGCCAAGCACAGACGGAAGCAGCAGTTCAGGCAGGAAGTGCAGATAAGGGAGCGACAGCAGAGGTGGCAGACAGACGGGCGAGGCCTCCCTGGGCCCTAGTCCCCCGGCCACGCCTCGGTCTCGGCAGGAAGGCCGCGCACTCCCAACACTCACAGGATCTTCAGGCTGTGGAGGCCAGAGAGAGCTCCTCCCGCGATGTGTGAGAGGCGGTTCCCCGAGAGACGCCTGCGAACCAGAGCACAGGGGTGGCGCGGGGCGCGTTGGCCTGCGGGGGCTGCGGGTGGGACATGGGGCCACCTCCCACGTCCCGAGGGTGACGATGTCTATCCTGCTTCCCTCTCTCCGTCTGCCTGTGGGGTGCCTGTTGTCGCCCCGAATCTCGGGAGAGACTGCGGTTCACAGGGGTCCGGCCCTGCCCTCGGGTCACAGGGTTCCTGGGGCCTGGGTGACGTCCACTCCGGGGCTACCTCCTTTGGGAATGGGCCTCCCTGCCCCTCACAGGCCCCACCCTGAGGGCAGCAGGCGGGTCCCTCTCTTGTCTCCCCAGGACACCTTCAGCTGCCTGTCACACACAGACCCCCCTGTGGCCCCGGGGTGAGTGGGAGGCTAAGTCCAGCGGGGCCAGCCACTCGGACTCTTGGGAGACCTGTTGCGGGGGGGACGGGGCGCGTGGAACTGCGAGTGTTTCCAGGGCCGGAGTGACTGCTGGCACAGTCGGAGCAAACCCCGTGGCGCCCCAAGGACCCTGCCGGTGCAGAAACAGACTGGGCAGGAGCGGGGGCTGGGAGAGGGAGGGGGGCAGACAGGCCAGGCACTGCCCTAAGCGGGTCACTTACTCATGGTGCCCAGTGGAGGGAAAGGTAGACCCGCTGGGTCAGAGGGGACACCTGCTTGGACGTAGGAGGGGCCCACGGGTGGTGACCAGGACTGGTCTCACAGGCTAGGCCGGCCAGGTAGGCTCGGGGGCTGGTGAGACGTGCCCCGGGGGCATGCAGAGAACCATGAAAAGGGCAGGGGTCTGCTGGCCAGGAGGCCTGAGCGATGCCCGGAAGTGAGGGGCGTCTAGGGCAACAGGAGTGGGACAGAGGAAAGGCAGGAGGGAGAAACCCCCCAGAAAAAGCCACCAGGACTTGGGAGCGGCCAGTGGCTAGACCGGTGGGGTGACCTCCCGGGCGGGCAAGCGGCAGATGTTCACAGAAGGGGGGGGTACCAGGAGGAGGTGGCCTCAGGGAGGAAACAAACTGGGGTTTGGAGTTTCTGTACCACGTGGCCCCTCAAGGCCACCCTCGGGCTCCCGCCTGGGCCAGGCATCAGCAAACACCCTGCCATCAAGGACAGCTTCTGGCCCCTTGCTCTGAAAGGGCACCTGGTCCTGAGAGTGGGCCCGCTGTCCGCAGTGACCGCGCCCCGCCCTGCCCCGCCCCCGGGGGCAGCATCTACTCACAGCTCCTCCAGGAAGCGCAGGTGGCGGAAGCAGCCGGGCTGCAGCTCCGTGAGGTTGTTCATGCTCAGGTCTCTGCGTGGGGAGAGGACGGGCTGTGAGTGCCCCAGAGCACCTGAACGCCGAAGCTGGCCTGTAGCCACAGCGGCCCCGAGTGGCCGCTGGCCAAGCCGGGCCTGCAGGCCCAGGTGGGTGTCATCTGCCTGGTCTCTGTCGCCCCCACGGCCTTCTGGCCGCCTGCACGGCCCCGGGCACCAGCTCTGACTATGGCTCTGAAGGAAGCTGACCTCCCTGCATGGGAAGGACGCGCAGAGGGACCCACAGAGGGATGTGCAGAGCTCCAGGGCAGGAGACGGGGGACCACCTACTGCACAGATGCCCTGTCTGTACCAGTGGGGAAACCGAGGCACAGAGAGGCTGCGGCCTCTGGGCACGTCACAGAAGGTGCCCGGTCCCCAAGGGGCGGGAGAGACACCCCACCCCTCCCAGGTTACCTATGGGCCCAGCCGGTTTCTGTGCCACACCCGTGAGGCGCTCGCGCATGAACCCCTCCCGCTGGTAACAGCCCACACCGACTAGCGTGGCCGACCCTTCCGGGACGCGCCAGTGCCGCCCCCGCCCAGGTGGGGCCATTGTTGACCCCATTTCACATTCAAGGGGACAAAGAGGAAAGAGCTGTGGGCGTTGCCGTCCGAGGCCCTGGACCCTGTCTCTCCTGCTCCTGCCTGTCCGACCTCAGGCAGTGAGCCACTGGGACCCTCGGTCTCTTCATCCACAAAGGCGAGATGAAGGAAACGCAAGCACTTGGGCCTTCGGAGGGACACAATGCGCCGCTGCTCACAGGCGGCCTGACGGCATTTCAGTTCTTCCTTCTGCCTGTCCTTTGGGGCCACGGACAAGCGTCCCAGCCCAGCAGGCCCAGGAGTGTGGGGAGGGGCCGGGGCCTCGGTTGGTCAGTGGTCCCGCCCGAGTTAACATTTTATTTTCCCCATTTGTGCCTGGTGAGCAGCGGGGTCTCAGACACACGCGTGTGCCTGACGCAGGGCCCCCTCCCTGTCCGCCTGCAGAGGGCCTTCTGGCTGCTGCCAGCCCCTCTGGGGGCCCAAGGTCCTGCACCCCCCAACTGCGGGGCCTCCCTCCCCCTGAGAGATGAGTGTGCCTGGCGTGTCCACTGAGCACGGCAGGCTGGAGACGGTGGGACGCGCAGGAGCCCAGTTCCGATCCACTCAAGGACCGTTTACTCTCAAACATCTCATCTCTGAGGGAGCCGGTCTCGCACCGCAGCCCCAGGCCCGGCACGCGACGCGGTGCCGGGCTGCTTCTGGCCCCGGGTGTCCCCTTGCTCCTGGCGCGGACTGGCCCCCTCGAAGGGGGGCCACTGGTGTGCCGGTGGCCACCCTTCCGCAGCGGCGCCCACAGAGGTCACTGATGGGTTCTAGACGGAGTTGGGGCCTCAGGGTGCTCTCCAGCCCCGCTAGTCTGGGTTCTGGCGGGGTGTGGAGCGGCAGGGGCCCCAGGCAGAGTGGGCACACGGTGGCCCAGGGAAGCCCGTGCCTCGGCCCCCGGGGGTGCCGGGACCTCCCCGCGCCTCAGCCTGGCTCCTCCTGCGCCAGGCGGGGAGCTGCACGCTGATTGCCTCCCAGTGTTTGCCCGAGCGATTCTGAACGTGCCTCCACAGGAGTCCGAGGACGGCACGGGCCTGTGACTCAGGACTCATCACTCAGCTGTCCCTCCAGGGGCCGCTCCGCAGAGGCTCTGATGTGGCTCCAAGCCCCCCACCCCCTCCACCCCCCATGAGCAGCCTCATTGTTCTCCCCTGGGGGGTGGGGGCCGTGCCCGCCCGCCCCCACATCCTGCCCAAGACAACACAGCCCAGCTGCGGCTCAGTGTAAGGGGGCGGATTTCGGAGGGTCGGGGGCGGTTAGGGGGGCGCCCCACTCAGGCCTGGCCTTGTCACAGAAGGCAAAGGGTGAGGCTGGTGCCTAGGAGGGGGGATGGGGGAGGTCGTAGGCTTCCCCAGAGAGCCTCCAAGCTGATGCCAGGGGCCCAGGGAGGCTCCCCTGGCCTGCTGTGGGGGGGACCTGCTGTGGGGGGCCGTGCTGTGGCAGGCTTGGGGGGTGTCCTGTGGAGGTGGAGGTTCTGTGATAGGGCTTTGCGGGAAAGTGGGCTGCCCCTGTTCAGCAGAGAACACAGCTCAGACCTGCAGGCCTGGCCTGGAGCCGGGACAAGAGGGCGCCCTGACCCCTGGGCACCCAGTTTGGCTGCGGCCCCGTTAGCTTGGCTGTGTGGGTGGGGGCCACGTGTGGGGACACACAAGCTCTCAGATGAGCTTGTCCTGCGGGTGTGGGGCGTGTGCGAGTCACGTCACGTCGCACACATGTGCATCTGAGCATGCGTGTGAGAGCGAACCTGCCTGGCAGAAGTCACGAACGCTCTCGAAGCCTCTGCATGTCACACAGAGACTCACGTGGCTCAGCAGGGTCTTGTCTGTGGGTCGGAAAGCCTAGCGTGCTGCCTCAGTTTACCCCGGTCTGCCTCCGGGAGGGAGCGCCGGTCGCTCGGTGACACCGCCTCCGGGCCCGGATTGTGGCGGAACTGGGGTCGACGCTGGGACGCACTCGGTCCACCTCTGTCCCCGCGACCTAGGGGCTCACACGCATGCACATACATGTATGTGCTCACATGTGTACGCACACACGCACGGAGGCCCTTACTCGGCAGCTCGAACCTCTGCTGCTGCGTTTGGGTTCTTCCCAGCTTTCCGACAACGGGCGCGTTCCTGCTGCACCAGGCCCTGCAGACGCTTCTCCGCGGCCCAGCAGGCCCAGCGAGGGTGGGCGGCGGCCCCGGCCAGCAGCCCCCGGGGCCTCTGCGGGGACACAGCCATGGGGGAGGGCCAGGCAAGGCTGGCAGGAGGCGGCGAGAGGAGCCGTGGCCCTGGGCACGGGAAGTGGGGATTTCTGGCTGCACATCAGGAAAATGTTCTCAGAGCTTCACCCTGTGAGGCGACCGGACCACCCAGGCGGCTGGGTGAGGCGGCGTCGCCATGGAGACCAGGAGCAGGTGTGATGAGAGGGGAGTGCTGGGGGGCCGGGGGCAGGAACTGAGGGGTGGGGAAGGGGAGACTGTCGCCCACGGCCATGGGGAGCTGCTCCATGAGCTGCTCCTGTGGGTTCCATGGGGACCGTCCCCACCCGGCTGCAGCAGAGGCCTGGGAGGAAGGCCACCTGTGGGTTCCGGTGGGTTCCGGTGGCCATCTCTGCAGCCAGGTGCAGGGCAGTCAGAGCAACTGGGAGGTGGGCCCCTGTCCCCAGCGTGGCTCTGCCCCAGGTCACCACCCCCTCGAGGCCTTTCCTGGGCAGAGCTGTGCAGCGTCCTGCACGCCCGCACTGCTGTGCGCACACTCCCTCGGGGACAGCGACGGAGCTCCCGCCACATCCCTCCCTGGTCACGTGTCCTGACACCTCCCAGCCTCTGTTTTCCGTCCTGTGACGCAGGGGTGAACACAGTACCTGCCTCCCAGGGTCCCCGCAGTGCGAGGGAAGAGAAGGAGGGTGTTTCAGCCCTGGACTGAAGACCACGGGAGGCAGGGACCGTTGTCCAAGGCGCGGCAACGCCCTCTGCGTGTGGCTGCGGCTGCAGCTGCCCCACCGCGCGAGGCCCTTCGGAGAAGAGCTGCGCCCTCCCCTTGGGCTGGGTGCCCCTGCGCTCCCCGGGCAGCCCGGGGAGGCTGAGCAGGACGGGGGCGCACGGGGCCAGCGGCAGAGCCCCTTTCAGTGAGACCACAGCGCTGAGTTCCGTTTGTTCCGCAGAAGCTCCCAGTCCTGCTGCCTTTATTTGGCCAGACAAAGGGCCGGGGCATGTTGGGCAAGCCGCAGAAAGGCCCTCTCTCGCCGCCCCCACGCCCACATCCCAATGGGCGCTTTTCTCTCGGACCCCGAATCTGCCCGTCCACCCTGCCCTGCCCCTGCACTCAGGGGGCACACGCCGAGGAGCCCCCACACCGTCCGCCTCCGCCAGGCAGCACTCGGACGCCCAGCGTGATGGGACTGGGAGACAGCGGGCACGGGAAGTGCAGGGGGTCTTCAAGAGCCGCCTCTGCCGGGGGCAGATGCAGAGCTAAGGTCGCACCGACCCATTTCCCAGACGGGCTCAGCAACATCGAGGTCCCGCCCTGGCTGGGGTGGCTCAGTGGATTGAGCGCCAGCCTGGGAACCAAAGGGTCGCCGGTTTGATTCCCACTCAGGGCACAGGCCTGGGTTGCAGGTCAGGTCCCCAGTGGGGGGCATGCAAAAGGCAGCCACACACTGATGTTTTGCTCCCTCTCTTTCTCCTTCTCTTCTCCTCTAAAAATCTTAATACGTTAAGCATGGAGCTGCTTTTGCTGGGCTTTCGGTTTGGGCAGCGGGCCGGTGACCACTCGGCAGGTGTGGAGTTAGAGTGTAAACAGGCGCACAATGGTGAGCTTCGTTAAAATGACGACGTTTATTTTTTAACCTTGATCCTGCCGGTCACACGCACCGATGTCGCCCACATGCAAAGTTTGCTGTCATCCCCAGGGACTGACGCTGCACTTAACGTGTTAAAGATTAAAAACCTTAAAAATAAAAATAAATACAATTTAAAAAAGAAATCGAGGTCCCTCTGACGCCCGAGTCCGGATGGCGCCCCCTGACACTCAGCCCTCCGTCCCTCCACTGGACGTGGTCTGCGGGCGGCAGAGCCCTGGCACCTCCTCATCCCCGTTCACCCGGCTGCAGGCGGGGAGCATCGGCTGACCACTCCCTGTCTCCTACCAACCGGAAGGGAGACGTGGCAATGCGGAGGTGCCGTTACTCCCGTCCTCACGCGGAGAAAGGCAGAGACCCACTGAGCCCCGCGGCACACTCAAGCCCACAAGCGGCCCAACAGCCGGTGCCGGGGCGCCCAGAGAGGAGCCCTGCGACGGTGCAGGGGGTTCGGGCCCCGCCCGGACAGCCTTGCCTGTCACGCCCACAGGACCCTGGGTCCCGCTGCCAGGGGCTACCAAGGACAGCTTTCCTGGGCTCGGCCCCCTCCTACAAGCCCACCCGGGAGCACTGGCCTTGCGCTCGGCTGGGGCAGCCCTGCTGTGTAGCACCTCGGCTCCCCACCCCCGGCACCACAGCCCAGGCCCCAGGCCCCTTCCCCAGCATGCTCCTGGGGATCCTCCCTTGTCCTGCCACCTCCATCCTTCCCTCTGGGTGGTACCCCAACAATCTCCCCTGGTCCCAACTCCCTGCCCATTTGCTTGCGGGGCTGTGGACGAGGTCCAAGGTCTAGAATGACCTCCCTGCCCAGCAGGGAGTCCCTGCTGCCTTCCAGTCTCGCCTGTCCTGCAGCTGGGCCAGAGCCTTTGTCTGGGCACTGCCACCGGTCCTGGTCCGGCATCCGAGGGCCAGCACACAGCCTGGCCCCACCCCCAAGCAGCTGCCTTCTCTCTGGGCCTCAGTTTCTGCATCTAGAAATCGTTGTATGACCGTTCCTTAGAAGGGACCCATCGTGAGGGCTACCGGGGGCCCTAGTGTGTGAGGGGCCCAGTGGTGCCCACTGGGTGGCCCCCTCCCCTGCCCTCCCTGCACTCAGCGCCCAGAGCCCCGCCACAGGGTCACACAGGGTGGGGGGTGTCGAGGGGAGGGCGTGCGGGGTCAGCCCTGCCCTTGGGAGGCACAGCTGCCACTCCTCGGGTGCCTCCCCCGAATGCCACCTGCCCAGCCCTGATCTTCTGGGCCTTTGATCTTCTGGTGGCTGGCCCGGTCCCTTAGCCAAAGGCATTCTGTCTCCCTGGCCTCCTCCAAGGAAAGGCAAAGGTCTGGGCTCGCCGCCCCCAGCTCCTCCCTCCCGCCTTTCCTCCCCCACCCTCCTGTTAGGGTGGCATCCTGACGGAGCATCTGGGGAGAGAGGCCACAGGGAAGGGCTGGCCACCGGGCTGCCCCCGGGCGCGGCGCCCTAGCCTGCAGGCTGCTGGGAAGGTGCCTTCAGCCCAAACTCCTTGTCCCCAGTACCCTGTGTGCCCAGGCTGGCTGAGCTCCCGGGGAGAGGTGTATGCAAGAGTGTATGAGCTGTGCAGAGGAGCGGGGAAGGAGACCCTCCCTGCCTGGAGGAAGCCGCCCTCTGAGGACTGATCCAGGCCCACAGACACAGCGGAGCAGACGCTTGAATGTCAGGCTGGGGGATCGCAAGTGCCTGAGGATGCAGAGGCAGCCAGGGAGGGCTTCCTGGAGGAAGGGGGGCCCGCAATAGCCAAGAGGGACAGGCAGACCATCAGAAAGGGGCCCGAGAGAGTGGTGCAAAGGTCAAGATGGAGGTGGGGTGCCTAGGATGACAGAAGGGGCCGTGCCATTGGCTGAATGGTGGCCCCCCCAAAAGATATGTCCTGTCCTGAACCTGGAACCTGCAACCACTGCCTTGCTGGGGAAAAGGGTCTTTGCAGGTGTGATAAGTGCAGGTCCCAAAACAAGGAAAGAGTCTTGTTTTTTGGGGGGCCCCCAGGCCCAGGGACAAGGGCCCTGATGGGAAATGCACAGAGGGACCCACACGCAGGACTTAAGGTGCAGACGGAGGTGGAGACAGGAGTGATTTGGCCACAAGCAAGCAAGGGGCCTGGTCACCGACGGAGGTGGAGGTGTGTGCGCAGCCTCCCTGCCTCCCCCGCCCCCACCGGCCTCTGCAGTGAGCACCGCTGGGCGGATGCCCTGGTCCAGGGCTTCTGGCCACCAAGGGTCAGAGAGTCCATTTCTAAGCCTTTAAGCCCCGGTTTGCTGTGGGAGCCACCGGGACGGGCGCAGCAACGGGGCAGAGGTCTGGTCCTCGCGGTCCCACCCTGGGTTCCCTCCCCGCTCCAGCCCAGGCCTCCTGGCGGCCTCAGACCAAGCCAGTGACCTGGCCACATGTCCCCAGGAAAGTGGCCTCACACTGGGGCAGCTCCTGGATCGAGTGGGACCCAGAACTTCCAGTCCTGCATCCACACCCAATGGAAACGCATCCAGGCGGCCACCAGACGACCATCCCAACTCCTCACGGCAGCACGGCCCGTAGCGCCCCGACAGGCAAGGGTCCAATGGCCGTCACGATGGAGGGGACGCCTCGTGTGGTGTCCCCGTGGTGACTGCTATGGGGCCTGAGTGAATGAGGTATGGCCACAAGCCGCGGTACGGATGGCCCTTCAGATTCGGTGAGGGGAAAACGCAGATGCAAAAGAGCACCCCATGTAGGAAGTCCAGAGCACGGGCGAGGCGCACCCGTGTGGTCAGAGGTCACGGCCGCAGTCACCCCAGCGGGTGGGCGGGGACTGGAGGGCCGGACAATCTGCTTCGTGGCCAGGGTGCTGGTTACGCAAGTGTGTTCGGCTTGAGTGACAGTTTCATACCCGCACCTGCGACGGGCCCCCTTTTCAGGACGCATTAGACTTCAGTCAAGGGTTGGTCAGCAAAGAGAGTCTCCTGAGGACCTGGGCCGGCTGCGCGGCCCCGTGGACGCCCGCAGCACCGCACCGCATGGAACCAGCAGGGCTCGCTCACGGCCACGTGCTTGCTGCACCCCGCTCCTCTGTGTATGGCAGCCTCAGGCACACAGTAGGTGCTTAATAAATGCTGGCTGAGGTCTGCTGGCTCGACCAAGGGCTCTGGTGTCCTCAGACTTCCCTGCACCCTGGACATCACCGGATTCCAGAGTGGCCAGTCCCTCCCCACTGCGCCCTGCCCCCGCGCTCTCACGGGTGGTCACCTTCCCGCCCGCCGACACGCACCACCGGTCCCCGTGGGCTCAGACCGCCAGAGCCGAGGCAAGTGCCAGACACAGGGGCTCTCCCCGCCGGCGCCCAGGACGGGCACCTACTCCCAAGCATCTCAGCTTGTGGGAAACGGGATGGAAACTTTCAAAAGGAGTTTTCTTTTTGAAAAAGTAAATAAAGAGCATGAACAGAGAAGGCACAGCTCCTAAGTGGAAGGGTTTATAAACAGATGTCTCACTTTAAGGAAACCCTGCCTGGCCACGGGCGGGCGGGCTGGCAGTGGAGCGGCTCCCCGGCACGGCTCCCCGGCGTGGCTCCATCCCCACCGCAGCCGTCTGGGTTGGGCGCCACACCTCGGACTGCCGCGGAGCCAGGTGAGTGCCAGCGGCCGCCCTCCGTCCCAGCCACCCCCACCCCAGGTGAGTGCCCAAGCTCCAGCCTGGTGGCTCAGCTCCACATGCCCAACCCTGGCCAGTCCTTCACTTCTTCACTCAGGCCCCCACTCCAGTGAGCACCCCGTGCCAAGGGCATGGGCCCACCCTGAGGACACCGGGGAGCCCTGGCCTGGGGCCCTGCTTTCCTGGGGCTCCCTGCCTAGACTGGGAAACAGAAAGGCCAACGAGAGCTGGAACCCAGGAAGTGAGCCCAAGGCAGAGGGGCACACGGCGGGCCGTCTTCCTCAGAGTGGAGGCATCAGGGAAAGCTTCCTGGAGGAGGAGGCATCTCATTCAGCCCTTGTGTTCTAAATCAGGCAGGAACGTTTCTGGCTTCCTCTGAAGAGGCCCCCAAGGGGGCTGCTTTTTCTAATTCACAAAGGCCTTGCTTGGGGGCAGGGAGCTGGGGATAGGGAAGCCACTCCATGGCAGGCAGACCCTCCAAGGCCCGTTTGGACCAGGCTCAGGCAGAAGGGAAGTAGAGCAGGCAGGGGCAGCTGCTGGCTCGCTCCCCTACAATCACAATGGGAAGGAGCCTCAGGGTTATTACAGCCTGACAGACGGACCCAGGAATGACAGACACAGGGAGGACCTCCCAGTGATCATGACCCCGAAGGGCCAGACCCTGAAGCGTGGGGTGAGGTGCTGTGGGACTTGGTCTGTGGGGGGCCGGGGGTGGGTGTCCAGCCAAGGCTGACGGCTGGGGCTGGGGCTGCGGCAAGATTCAGGGGGCCCCACACCCAGCTCCTGAGCTTGTCCCACCCTCACCCCCAGCTCTGGAAGGCCTGGGGGCTGTTGCCTGGCACTGGCGGTCTCACCAGGGGTCTCAGGGCTGCCCGAGGTTGTCCTGAGCCCCAGCCCAGAAGGTCCCCCGGCCCCAGAGCATGGCGCCTTTGCACCCTCATGCCGATCTGGACGGAGAGGCTAACACTTCCTGGCAGGTGGAGGCAGGGCCGGGGGGGCACCCCAGCTTCTGCGTTCAGAGCTGGGCCGCCAGCAGTGAGGCTGGCGAGGGCCAGCGTGGTGTCGGCTGGCGGGGGCACGCGGGCATTCCTCTTTCTGCCGGCTGCACACAGTTAATGGGGCCTTGTTCTGGATGGGCACCGGCCCCGGAGGCGCTGGTGGCGGCCATGCCTGTCCCAGCCCCGGGACTGCCAGGCTTGCCGAGCGAAACTGCGAGTCTCAGGGGACCCCAGCACCTCCTTCGCCGACATCACCTCAGGGCCCCCTCAGGCCCCTTCTCCCCGCTCTGCCCTCTGCTCTCTGTTTGCACACGGTCATTTGTGTCGAGGATACCCTGGGATCGGGGACAATCAGCCCACAGGGCACGGTGCCAGAGAGGTCGGAGGGCCCGTCCAAGACACTCAGCCACTGGCGGCAGAGACAGAACTCTGGCCCCAACCCCGCTGAATGTGACCCTAGAAAGCCAGCCAGGTGTTTAGGACAAAACGAGACCTACAGACACCACCCCCCATTCTTCCCAGGACTCTGCAGCCCCCTACCCCACCCCAGCCAGCCGCTCTGCAGGGGCCCCCTGGGAGGGGTGAGGCTCCCACGGCTTGTCACCGAATGTGTGCCACCTCCCCCACCGGGGGCTGTTTGTGTCCTGAATAAAATACCAGTACTTAGCACAGCGGGGCCTGCTCCTAAGGCTACACTCAGCAAACGAGCGGCTACCTCTCCAGGGCTGGCACCCACGAGCGGTTCCCGTGTCTCAGACACCCTTCTGCTCGTTCTGTAGGTCTTCAGCTCTCACACAGCCCGCTGGGCCCTTGTCCCCCCATTTCACAGGTGAGGAAACTAAGGCACCAAAAGAGTGAGTCCGCTCGGCTGCACACCCGAGTCTAGCTCAATTCTGCATGTAACTGTAATTGGAAAACAATTAAAAGTCCGCCCTCCCCCAGGGTGACAGAAGGCAGAGCCAGGACCCACCCCGGTTGGGGCGGCCCAGCGCTCACAGGCCCATGTGGTGCATGGACCCCCAAACGCAGGATGCAGACGGGGCCCCGCCCACTGCAGTCACGCAGTGCCCCCAGAGGCCTCGTCCCCACAGAGGCCACCCTCAGGCCAAGGGGCGTCCAGCCCAGCTGCCCGGTCTCCCGTCCAGCTGCGGGGCCACCCTGGGTGCCCCGGGCAGCGGCTGCGGCTTCTGTCCTGGGGGCCCCTCGGAAGGCAGCCCCTCCTGCTATCGCCCACATCCGTCAAAGGGGCCACAGGGCAACTCCAAGGAAGTGGCCGCCCTTGACAGCGTGGCCACTGGGGAGAGGCCGGGGGAAGAGATGGCCGCTCCTGCCGGGACACGGGAGAGCGTGAGCGCAGGCCCAGCTCGAGCTGGCAACAGGCCTTTGTCCAAGCATTCCTGAGAATTTCGGGATGACGCGGCAGAGCAATGACCCGGGTGGCCCTTCTGAGCTCGGGGACCACCGGGCGGCCCCTCTCGGGGGCGGCCCGGCTCACAAGGGCGTGCGGGCACTGCAGGGCAGAGCTGGGGTGC
>PVJI01015875.1:0-39743 GCA_004026765.1 Micronycteris hirsuta
AGAAACCCACGGGTCCTAGAAAGTACACAAACCCACCCACTTGGGAATTAGCCCAGAAGGGCCCAATTTGCTTGGAGGGTAGCAAGGGGAAGTGACTGAAAGCAGAGTGAGAGCCAAACGAACTTGTCCCCTCTCAGACCCCTCTCCCCCACACAGTACCACAAAGCAGTGAAGTGGGTCGCCCCACCCTTGTGAATATATAAGGCTCCACTCCTTACAATGCAACAGGTGCACTGAGACAAAGAAATATGACCTAAAGGAAAGACAGATCGGAAATCCAGAAAAAGAGCTAAGTGATGAGGAGATAGCCAACCTACCAGATGCAGAATTCAAAACACTGGTAATCAGGATGCTCACAAGAATGATTGAGTATGGGTACAAAATAAAAGAAGAAGTGAAATCTACACAAAGTGAAATAAAGAAAACTATACAGGGAACCAACAGTGAAGGGAAGAAAACTGGGACTCAAATGAACAATTTTGAACAGAAGGAAGAAATAAACATTCAACCAGGACAGAATAAAGAAATAAGAACTCAAAAAATGAGGAGAGGCTTAGGAACTTCTGGGACAACTGTAAACATTCCAACATCTGAATCATAGGGTTGCAGAAAGGACAAGAGGAAGTGCAAGAAACTGAAATTGTATTTAAAAAAAATAATGAAGGAAAACTTGCCCAATCTAGTGAAGGAAATAGACATGCAATTCAGGAAGATAAGAGAGTCCCAAAGAAGTTGTACCCAAGGCAGAACACACCAAGACACATCGTAATTAAATTACCCTAGATTAAAGGTAAGGAGAGAATCTTAAAAGCAGCAAGAGAAAAGCAGACATTTACCTACGAAGGAGTTCCCATAAGCTGATTTCTCAAAAGAAATTTTATAAGCAAGAAGGGACTGGAAAGAAGTATTCAAAATCATGAAAAGCAAGGACCTACATCCAAGATTACTCCATCCAGCAAAGCTATCATTTAGAATGGAAGGGCAGATAAAGTGCTTCCCAGAGAAGGTCAAGTTAAAGGAGTTCATCATCACCAAGCCCTTATTATATGAAATGTTAAAGGGACTTATCTAAGAAAAAGAGGAGGATCAAAACTAGAAATAGTAAAATGACAACAAACTCACAGCTATGAACAATTGAACCTAAAAAGCAAAAACAAACTAAGTAAACAACTAGAACAGGAACAGAATTACAGTAATGAAGATCACAGGGAGGGTTATCAATGGGGAGGGGGAGGAGGGAGAATGGGGAAAAAGGTGCAGGAAATAAGAACTAGAAATTGTAGGTACAAAATAGACAGGGAGAGGATAAGAATAGTATAGGAAATGGAGAAGCATAAGAGCGTATATGTATGATCCATGGACATGAACTAAGAGGGTGGGAATGCTGGAGGGGTGTGGCTCAGGATAGGTAGAGATAAAGGGGAGAAAAATAAATGGGACAACTGTAATAGTATAATCAATAAAATATACTTAAAAATGCCCTAGCTGGTGTAGCTCAGTGGATTGAGCACGGGCTGGGAACCAAAGGGTCCCAGTTCTATTCCCAGTCAGGGCACATGCCTGGGTTGTGGGCCAGGTCCCCAGTGAGGGCCACGTGAGGAGCAACCATACATTGCTGTTTCTCGCCCTCTCTTTCTCCCTCCCTTCCCCTCTCTCTAAAAAATAAATAAAATCTTTAAAAAAAAAATATATATATATACTTAAAAATAAAAATAAATGATTCATTAACACAGTGGTGAAGAGGGGAAAATTAACATAAAATATTACAGAAAATTAAAAGTATATTGAATTTTGAAGAAAATTGAGAAAATTTTATTTTTTAATCTTCATTGTATTTTTTCTATTACCATTTAGTCTCCTTATGCCCCTGTCCTCCCAGCAATCACCACATTGTTGTCCATGTCCCTGAGTCCTTTTTCCTCAATCCCTCCACTCCCAGCCCCCTCCTCCCAGCCCTCTAGCTGTCATTCTGCTCTCCATCTATGAGTCTGCCTCTGTTTTGTTTGTTACTTCACTTTGGTCAATAGATTCCACATATGAGTGAAATTATATGGTATTTGTCTTTCTCTGACTGGCTTATTTCACTTAGCATAATGCTCTTCAGAGAAAATTTTATTTAAAAAATGAAAAATTAGATAATTATTTGCCTCTAAACTATTTTTAAATGTATAAGTCTAGACCATTTTTAAAAATTTGATACTTGAACAAAAGTCAACAATTAGATGACATACTTCCTATGAATAAACATACCTGTATAAGTGTATGTGACTAAAGAAATCTAAGAACTAAGGAATTAACTATTCCATAAATTGAATATTTGAGGTAAACTGAAATTAGCAGGTTTGCAAATAATGCAACACTCAAAATAAATTTCAGGTTATTTAAACAAATAAAGAAAAAATGTAATCACACAAACTAGAAGAAAATAAAGGTGAATAATCATTGATCTTATATTTAAAAAAAGATTTTCTAAGCTTACAAAAATGATAGAAATCATACATGCATACATCATTAAACTTGGCACTATATAATAAAATCACTTAGACGCAAAAGAATACTATGAATAAGTATAAGGCAATTGAAAAATAGCCAGGAACACATGCGCCACAAATATGACAAACCCTGGATTGTGCCATGGATTCAGGGATCTCAAAGTTGATGGGGAAACACTTAGAAACCAATAAAAAGGCCATAAACTGAGAATTCCAGACTATTTACCATCATGTGTAATGAAAGAGATTAAAATTAAGACACCAGTGGAATTGTTTTAATATAGGATTGGTTGACATGTTTACAACTTAAAATTGTCAACACAGCAGAAGAGGAGAAAAATAGTCTTGTCCTTCTGGGAGTGTTCACTGGATGTACACTGATTATCGGGGAACATAAGTTAAGAGCTCTAATAATGTCCTCATTCAATCTGGATACTTTTTCTTTCTTTTCTTTTCTAATATTAGACATAAATGTGCATATGTACCCCTTAAATGTAACATTTATCAGATTATTATTAATAAAAGCCAATAGAAATAATTTCTGTAGAGTCTTGGTAGATAAATTATGGAACATTATAAGGAAAAACTATGAACTATTAAAATTATATTAGAATTGTATTCTACATGTAAAATGTTAATATGTAATAGTCATTGAAAAAAGTTGGAATATCTATGCAAAACAGTGTAGTAAATATTTATCTGCAGGACAAAATTGAAGAGACTATGCCAATATATGGATAAATCATTTCTAAAATGTGAAATTTTAGGAAGTTTGTTTTCATTTTTATAATTTCAATAATTACTCATACTTTTAATGATTTTATTGTTAGAGAAAATATAACATATAAATCCAAATGTCAGGAAATAAGCGCAGTCTGGGGTGGAAAGGAGACCCACCCTCTGAGGACACGGCCCTCGGGGCACAGGCAGTGGACGGCCCTCAGTGGCCCCGCTGTAGCATCTACCCAGGCTGCACTGCCAGCTGCCACCATGCGTGTGTGGACATTGAAGCAGCAGTGCCCTGGGAGAGCAGAGCTCATCATCAGTTTGCTATTTTTACTATCCTTAATATAATATTTCTAACTCTATCACATATCCTCAACTTATAAGCACATACACACACACACACACACACACATAGTGCTTCGTTGTGTTGGGTGGGACATTTGCACATGTTTTAAATCCTTAAATCCATGAGTCAAACATGGCAGAACATCCGAATCACCTGGGAAAGTTTTAAGTAATAATATGCCCTATTATCCACAAATACCCCACTAAGTCTGAGAGTGGAAATTGGACATGTTCATGCTTCGATGTCTTTACCTGTTAGGCTCACTTACAGTAGAGAATCATTGGGTATGGACTAAAGGAAGAATTTTCACTTATAACCATGTATTTGGACATCACGTTCAATAAGCCCTATAGTACATTTGGAATCTTGTGAGAAATATGCTATTCAATTGAGCTGCAAAGGTTCTGTCTAGGTCTTTGTAGTAGTCAAGGTTCTCCAGAGAAGTAGAACCAATAGGATGTGTATATAGAGGGAAAGAGAACTTTGTTTTAAAGACTTGGATCACGCTAGTGTGAGGGCGGGCAAGTCCAGAACCTTCAGAGCAGGCCCCAGACTGAAGGCTCAAGGAAGAGCTGCTGCTGCTGCGTGGAGTTGAGGCAGGTGGGAGGCATATTTCCTTCTGGCACCGGGACCTCTGTCTTGTCTTGTAAGGCCTTCAAGGATTAGATGAGGCCACCCCACATTTCAGGGTAATCTGCTTTACTCAGTTACTGGTTTAAATGTTAATCACGTAAAAAAAAATGTACTTTCATAGCAATATCCTCTAGACTGATGTTTGACCAAAATCTGGGTGTCCTTGCCTAGTCAAGTTGACATATTAAATTTAGCTATACAGTTTTCCAGCCAAAATAATAGAATTTTATTGTCATTAAAATAAAATATATTAATTTACCTGAATGACATGCTCTGTAATGATGTTCAATAAACTTTTGGGAGTTCTCCATTAAACTACGTTCCTAAGCAACTTAGAAATATCTACTCACGCTTCAGATCAAAGTGATTGGAGATACTTTTGGTATAATAAGAACTCTCAGGTTATTAACTAGAATTCTGCAGCTTTCTGTATATCAGCATCGCAAAATCGTCTAAATCTTGGTCAACTTTTTCCCCAAGTAGGTGAGAGGAAAAGAATTCAGGAGAGAAGAGCCTAGTAATGGCTGACTTTCCATTGACTTGAGTGGAAGAGTTCCTGTAAGCCTTACTGTTTTTATTTGTAGGTATTATTAATTTCAGGAGTGATGGCAAGAATTCAAAAGTGAGATTTCCTGTGAGTCTTCCAGTTGATGGGGCACAGTCACTGGTTCTTCCCACCCCTGCGCTTTCCATCTCATCTGCCTGGTGCGTGCTCCAATACATGCATCACTCTTATTAGTTTTCATCATTTCCTGTGGGATGTTTCCTCAGGGTCTCCACTGAGATCCACCAGCAAACTGCATGCTCTGTTTACTGTGGAACTAAATGAAGCATGCCGGGCAGCATCTGAAAACAATTAAAAATAATTGAAATGAGCTGTGGACTCTACTAGTCTCATTAAGTTTTATATTTCATCCTCCTCACATTTGGGGGATTTTGATCGGAACCTCCCATCCCTCAGGCCTCCTGCTGGCAAAGGGCTCCCTTTCCCAGGGCAGATCAGGAGGGCCCCTTGGCTTGGGATGCTGGGCCACGATCTACGACCAGGGAGGGAAAAGGCCTGATCACTGCCAAGAGGCTTCTGTGGGAGGAGACGATGCCTCCCTTCATCAGCTGCCTTTTAGCAGCTGCCTTATGAATTAATAAGTACCATTATGAATATGCACACATCCCTTATTAAAAATTCACATGCGCATTAATCAAGTCGCTCACATGCAACTCAGGATATTGAAGTTAGCTTGTCTGTTGCCTTTCTTAGAGAGAGGGAGAGAAAAAGGACATAGAGACAAAGACAGAGACAGAGACAAAGAGGAAACTAAAATTTAAAATGTATTTAGTTATGTAAAGAGTGGAGATAATAAAAAGTTTGAAAAAAATTTCCTGAGATAAGGCCGTATTTCCAAAGTCCACCTTATGTTAACTTGGACACAAGTAAGTTAAATATTGCAAATGTTATATTGGAACTGATTTGATGGTTTAGTTATGTCAAAATAATAAGTGTACTCTTCGGCAGAATATAAAAATATCTATCCTAGAAGACACTATCTCTGAGTGGATAAGTCATTCCCTTTTTGTGTCCAGAAAGGCCAAAGAAAAGTAGCTGTGAGATGATTATTCTTAGTGAGATATTTAACATGATTCAGTGACAGGTATGAGGAAATGAGATTAGCTCTTACCATGAAGGATGACTTAGATGTGAGCTTGAAATAATGTGTGTAGATGAAAGATAAAAGTGAGTATTTTATTAAATGGATAACACTTGTGAAGATTATTCTAGAGGCAGCCCTGTGGATTTGCATGTTTGACAAAAAAAGAACACTGGGAAGCGTCAAAGTACAACTGACCTTTTAATTTTCTCTGTTTCAGAAAGATTCGATTACCCCTAGGCACATCTTAAAATGGTCTTCCCCTAACAACTGCAGAACTTTGATATTACAATTTATTCCAAATGATTGCGTTGATGAGGCTTACAGTTAGAATAACATTAATTTATTCTTAAATTTTTATGAGTAAATTATCTATGGGAGAAACTTCAACGTTTCAGATAGAAGACCCCTTCCTTTAATATCGTAAAATTATGCTTATTCATTCTATCAGTGCTCTATTAGACAGTAACACATTTCTTTCTGCCTCATCTAAGTAAAAACAAGAACCATCCATTCCTTCCTCCTTATAAGATATACTCTTTATGAAATAATTGCTAGAAATTTTTGAATACTTCCTATGTACCAACTAACTGTCCTCAGTGCTTTATATGCATTTTCTCGTAACAGTAGACCTATGAGGGAGAATGACATTATCTCCATTTTTGCGCGTAGAAAGGTGCAGCTAAAGGTCGGAAGATGTAGCTTGTTTATGTAGCATGTAAAGGCAGAGCTGGGATGCAGACCCTGACATTCTTGATCTTGTACCCAAGTTCTTAACCGCCTTTATGAATCTTGTCCAGGCTCCACTGATCTGATTAGGTACAGAAGAAAAGACAGAACAGGCATCTCTGAAGAACTGAAAGAAGTTCAACAGATCTATGTGGTGGGAAATGTAGATTATGAAGGAACTAGTGGTCTGTGGTGCAAAATGAAGCTGAAGACTAAATCAGGGTCTGGAATGCCTACAGTCTCACAGTAGGCATTCCAGAGCATGGATCTTACCCTGAAGCACAGGAGCATGGATCTTACCCTGAAGCACTAGGTGCCTCATGGAGAGTTTTAATCATTGTATCTGAATGATCAGTCTTGCCTTTCCATACTTAAAGCTTTTGAGGAATATCAGAGCTTGGTATAAGATGCTATTTCTATAGTCTATACAGAGATGCAGCTGTATTTTGTTCCCCTGAGCATACTGGGAGATTATCTTATATGTATTTAAACGATATGTAAATAAATGGAACATTATATGATAGTCAGCGAGAGCATATGTATATGTTATAATAGGCTCTAAATATACATTTTAATTTCTTCCCCTGTTTCTTTCACAGAACTAAATGGATAAGCTTCCATTAAATCCTTCTCATACTTAATGTCTTATGTGACTACCTAAGCAAGCAAGTATAGATATACCAGGAAAAGATTATTTGCTCTAGGAAATTGGATATGAAATTTTATTAACACATTTAATAGCTCTCAGTATAACTTTATCTAGTGTGCCTTTCTAGGCCTATGGACAACACTAATGTCCACATCCACGAAATCACAACCTTCTGATGAGGGAAATGTGAAAATGATTTTGAGATGATTATGGCTCTAACATTATGTTTCTTGCAACACAAATTTCACATTTAAACTGTTTAGACAATTATAGGAAATACAGTAATCAAGACTAGATAAAAATAATATAAAACAAAATTCTCTATGTCCCTAGAAACATTTTATCCTTTATTGCCTTTTTTTTTTTTACTTGTTCAGGAATGCAGAAATCCTACCTGTAGGTTACAGTCCCTTTCTGACACTCCAGTGTGTGGAAGTGACCTCTGTTGCCCTCAGCAAGAAAAGGGGACCTAGAATTTAGACTAAAACATGCAATAAAGGAATAGAACTAGAGGGTTTTTTTTAATGTAGTAGCTTTAGTGAGGATAAAAATGTCTTTAAAACATGGATATTATATCTAGAGGCAGAAAATGAAAAATAACTGTGAAGGAAGTAATTGACAACTTATGTTTTGGAAGGAGTAATCTTGGGAAAAATTAAGCTATAAATGCAAATATCAGTATAAAATGCTAACATGAATACAGAGGCAGATAAAGATATAGATAAAGAAAATTATGTTTAAATATATAAAATGCATGCATATGCATGTGATATAGAACGATTCTGTATTTATAGCTTTTTCTGTCTATATGTCTATACGTACATGCATGTGAATATAGGTGTTTTGTTTATATAAATACACATATATACACACATACAGTCAGGTGCTGCATAATGACATTTGGCCAATAATGGACTGCATATATATGGTCATCCCACGAAATTACAATGGAACTGAAAAATTCCTATTGCCCTGTGATGTTGTAGCCACATGTGATGCTAGAGTAAACAAATCTATGGTGCTCCCAGTCATATAAAAGCAGCGCATACAATTACGTACAGTACATGGTACTTGATAATAATAATAAATGACTGTGTTACTGGTTTATGTGTTCGCTATAATTTTAATTATTATTATGGAGTGTACTCTTTCTGCTTATAAAAACTTTGTAAACAGTGTGCTTGTTATGCTGGCAGTAGCCTCGTAGATCTTGAATTGACCGTGTCTGTTGATTACCTATTTTTCTCTCATGTTTGATTTAGTCTCGTGTTTTCTTTTTTTGGCACAGTAACGTGCTGTAGAAGCTTCTACCTTAGGAGCAATAGGCTCTACCACAGAACCTAGGTGTAAGTATACCATATAGCTACCATTAGGTTTGTGTAAGTACATTCTATAATGTTTGCACACAGGAAAATTCATATACAACATATTTCTTAGAACATAGCTCCTGAGCTCCACATGGCTATATTTGTGTATGTGTGTGTATATATAAATGTATGTATGTGGACAATAGACATTATCCCACCAAGTTTCTCACTAGAAGGGAAGTGAATTGAAAACAATTACACATTTTTACTAACTTACATTATTAAAATGTCATCAAAATTCTCTTTGTTTGAAATACTACCTTTTAAATGAATTGTAAAAATATTTGTAAGGCTTATTAATGGCTTCTTTCATACAAACTATTTGTTTGCTAATTAAGTTTTGGTTACTTAGTTGGAAAATTCTTTTCTGTAATAATAAATGTGTTTGTGAATTTCTTCTCTTTAAGTGGTCATTGAAGAGGTTTGCAAACACCAGCAAATATCTTACAGCATTATTTTGTTGTCTTTCTGAAATTAATTGGTTCATCGAAATGTTCGTTTGTTATTTTCCCCATAAGAAGATTTTGGTAGCACTTAGCTGTCTTTAATCTCATTCAAAACAATTCTGTGAGATTGTATTCTGACAGATGCATTTAAAAAAAACTTATCAAAACTGATGAATTTTGTGCAGCCATTTTAATATAGAAGATGGAAGAAAATATGTGACTTTTTGGCATGTATTTTTTATTTCAAGAAAGGTAAAAATGCAACTGAAATGCAAAAAAAGCTTTGTGCAGTGTGTGGAGAGGGTCCCGTGACTGATCGAACATTTCAAAAGTGATTTGCAAAGTTTCATGCTGCAGATTTCTCACTGGATGATGCTCCATAGTCGGGTAGACCAGTTGAAGTTAATAGTGACCAAATTGAGGTATTAATTAAGAACAATCAGCATTATACCACATGGGAGTTAGCTGACACACTCAAAATACCCAAATCAATAAAGTTATTGGTGAAAATGAAAATGCGCCTTTTATGGTACAGAAAAAAATATACAGGCTTCTTGGACAAACCAATATGTTTGAAAGAATGTCTGTTTAATTTGTTTTACACATTATAGATTGTGTATTCACTCTGAGTAGAAATTTAAGTACTTTCTGATAATTGATTGGATTTGAGTTGTACTGTTTTTTACTGCATCATTTTTTCCTGATATTGTGCAAGTCTACATTCACCCCAAACATGCATACGCTACCAGTTTGACAGATGAATTATACAAAAAATACATAAAAAAGGCAAATTTAACAACATATAACTGTGGTTGACTAAGATGGCCTCAATATTTCCCTCAGCTTGACTAAACTTTAGACAGGTTTCTTTCTGACAATAGGCCCCTACTCTCCCTTTCCTCAGAGCACTCCCTAGAAAGTTTGCAATTGTAAATACTTTCTCTGCATGCCTCTTATGACAGGAATTTTCTCCCAGCTTCTGGCAATTTTAAAATCTAGGTATATCTTTCTCAAGGACCTGAGAACCAACCTTTTGAAATGCAGTAATTGAGACAAATATGTAGTGTCCCTATCTACCAATCCCTGTGTGAAGGTGGGAGTCTAGCTTCAAAAAGATAAGCAGAAATTAGAAAACACAGATAAACTAACCATACTGAATGTGCCTCCTCCAACATCCTCCAGTACTTGCCTACTAGCTTACCTCAGAGCTTACACCGTCTGCCTTTTGTTTTATGGGGGTACAGCTCAATATCTCTCCTCCATTGCAGTAGTGCAAAAGTGTTCACCCCTATTACAGTAGTGTTGAACGAAGTCTTCTTGCCTGTTTAACTCATCCGGATCAACTTTCTTGGACATTACCAAATTTTATGTTTTCTTTAGAAATATAAATAAGGAAAGGGGCTTTTTCCAAACTGTATTTGAATATGGAACCAGTACTTAATAGAAAAAATAAAATTAAAAAATTTATGTGTATATTAAAATAATTGTATAGATTTAATAACAAAAAAGTTATTAAATTGAAAACATAACATTAAATGAGTTTGATAAAAATCCAATTTCATGAGAAAAAAGTATTAATACTACATGTATATGTATAATATGTGTATATAAATACAGAAAAATGATATAATTATAAATTAAGATTATATAATTTAAAATTTGTTTTCCTGAATATTTTCAATAAATGTAAACTTAGGCACTGTTTAAAATTATTAAGTGCTATAACTCCTTAACAATACATTTTCATATCAGAATAGATTCTAAATTTTGGCAACTGGTTTAGAGTATATTCATTATGTTTGATGGCTTTCTGCCCTGTAAAAACCATCTGGAGAGATCTCAGCAATCTCTGCAGAAAAAATTTAAACAATTACATTTTCTAAAGTCAATATGGAAACAATTCATGGAACATCCATAACTTTTCTTGGAAGTTTCTACTAAGCTAATATGAGGGAATAAAGAGAATTCCTCAGCTGCCAGATATAGAAAATAAATATGCCCTACAACACAGGAATCAATTTCTGTCGTTTAAACATAATAAATAAAATAAAGTAAACTCCCCACAAAAAGTTCTACATTTCCATCTTCAGACCTTATTTGTATACTGGTCAAACTGAAGTCTTCCTTCCAGGAAGAGTAATTTACCACCTGAATGACTTTCATTCTTGTTTTGTGTGTGCACTTGAGAAAGAAGCAGCCG
Source organism: Micronycteris hirsuta (assembly GCA_004026765.1). Taxonomy (NCBI): domain Eukaryota; kingdom Metazoa; phylum Chordata; class Mammalia; order Chiroptera; family Phyllostomidae; genus Micronycteris; species Micronycteris hirsuta. The sequence continues at coordinate 11,235 of PVJI01015875.1, forward strand.
GAAGGCAAAACTGCAGTGGCTGAATTGTCAAGGTGCCAGAGTGACTCTGTCGATCATTTTTGCACATGGGTTAATGTCAGTGTTGTCAGTAAGGCTTTCTTCCATTTTCTTCAAAGTTCTTATCCTTTGTTTGGTTGAAACATCCCTTTACAACATGGCTGTGCAAAAGGCATAAGCCCTGCAAGTGATTTTTCAGAGGTTCACGGGCTGCAGAAATAGAATGCCCCCAGCTTTGTAATAGCACTCAAACATCTAGAAAAGAAGAGCAATACTACAGCAAGTGAGATAAAGCAGTTTGCATTACTGTATTTTTTTTTGTTTATGGAAAGAAGTTAAAGAGATTGAAGAAATGTATGAGCTAATGTGTTCTTAGAAAACCAGTTGCTGAATTATAAACATGTTGTTTTAAGAAAAGTTGAAAGGTATAAGAAAATAAAAGGAAGATTATTTGCATAATAAAAAATTTTCACATCACAAAAGAATTTCAAGAAAGATTAAAAAAATAAGTATTTTTCATCTTGAATTTAAACTACATTTTAATTCCCAAAAATGAACTGTATGTAAATTTTTAAAAATCTATTTAGAAACAGAAATAAAAATAATGACTTTTTCCCTAAACATAGGCGAATTTCATAAAAATGATTAACTGCACACAAATAATTGTGAGAATCCTTTTGTTACTTTCTGCTTATTGATAGACAACACTGATCACATAATATTTTAAAAATCTTTTATCTAAATGAAAATAATTGATATTAAACTACTTACATTGTCTTAAAATATAATACTTTTGCACACATAAATCCTCTGTGACCCAGTGTTTTCTCTAGAAGTGAAGAATTGCAATGTGACTCCACAATATTGTTTGACTTGTGAAATAGCTGGAGGCTCATTCTCCTCTCTTAAACTGCCTTACCTGGTGCAGCACTTACCTTCTGCCCAGATCACATTTTGTTTAACTACTGACCTCTGTGCAATAGAGATTGAGTACTAGTTGAAGGGAGTCAATGTCTAGTATTGTAACTCTAACAACTACATTAGAATGTACTGGGGAAAATGGAGCAAAGTAGAGAGCCAGTGTCAGATAAAGGGTGGGAGGCATTAACACAATTTGGCTTTCACATCTCTTTTCTCCTTTATTAAAGTCTAGATTAAGTAGAATATAATAGATTTGTGCTTACTGCCTAACTAGCTATTGAGTGCTACTATATTTACTGGGTTTTATTTATTGACCCATTCTTGCTTGCTTTGAGATTTTGAATAGAAAGTGAATATGAGACCACAGCGATGAAATTACTATTCTCTTCTGTGCAGGTAAAGAATCTGGCCAGATACACTCAATTCCATTGAATTGAAATAGGATGAAGAAACATCTTCCTTTGTATCTTAGCACATTTACAGTGAATGTCTACGACAGATATATTTGGAATTTTATTTGTTCCTATTGTTGGCAAACATTACAAAAATTAATTTTATACTATTAAAAGCCAAAACACTAGTGGAAATTATTTTAGAATTTGTTAGAGCAAGGGTCTGCAGAATTACAGATGGAATCAGAGAAGGGGACAGTATGCTTTGACTTTTCTTGATATTCATAGGATTCTTTGAAAATTTTATATTTTAAAAAATAAAAATATTTTATTGGAAAGCAAATAAAAATTGTGTATAAGTATTTAATTATATAAGGAAACATACTTAGCTTTCTCCTGATATATAGTGAGCTCTAATAGTATGAGAGGGATTTTTTTTTTGAAAGACGATTATTCTGACCTTCTCTCTTTGCCAATGGTAACAACTATTGACCAATATTTTCTGCCTACTCTCTTTAAGAAGCCCAAATACTTTGTTTAATTGGGCAAAAACAAATGACCACATAATAATTGCTTATGGAAAAGACATTCTTTCCAGAAAACTGAAAACTTATTAATACACAGCAAGGCAACATGAATCATGATTAGAAACACTGAAAGCAGAATCAGGCATGGCTACCTTCCCAAGGCAGGTCACCAGAGCCAAGATGAAGAGAGTGTGGAGAGAAGAGGAGCCATGAGAGAAACATTTGAAATGAGGATATATAACTTAAGAGAACTAGATAATTTTTTTATCTGAAAGTGATTAGGAAGTTATGGCTTTCACTAAGATGTCATTAGGGGTGGGAAAGGAAGACTTTTCAGAACATGATTAAGGATAATCTTAGAAGACATAAAACTTGCCTATCTGCACCCGCCATGTTGATTCAGTGCAATACATCTAGGAAAATTCCAAATTAAATGTGGAAAACAAACAACAAAAAGCATTTTCTAATTTTGACTGTTATGTCCTAATTTATTTATTTCAGTAAATTAACAAATTAACACACTCATTTTATCACTCACACACACACATACACACACAAAAGTGGCTACCATGTGCTGTACCACACCTGTTTTCTGGGTAGCACCAAATGAAGCCTTAAAATCAGATTTCAGCTCAGAGATTTAGCTTAGCAAGTTCTGTTAAAAGCAAAACAAAACTGCCCAGGTGGTGTGGTTCAGTGGATTGAGTGCCAACATGAACCAAAGGGTCACCAGTTTGATTCCCAGTCAGGGCACATGCCTGGGTTGCAAGGCCAGGTCCCCAGTGAGGGCCACGTGAGAGGCAACCACACACTGATGTTTCTCTCCCTCTCTTTCTCACTCTCTTCCCCTGTCTCTAAAAATAAATGAATACAATCTTTAAAAAAATAAAACAACAACAACAAAAAATACCTCCTGGGCCTTTAAACAAAACAAAACAAACAAAAGACAAATTACTTACATTTCTGTTTGCCTGAAGAAGACCAATTTGTAAAATTTAACTGATTTGAATATAAAGCTTTTTCAGTAGGGGCCTATAATTCCAATATTTGAGCATCAGGAAGCAATTTGATATAACTGAAGGACATGGGTTTTGGAAAAAATAAATCTGGGCTATAATTACTCTTCCACAACTTATTTTTATGACACTTTGAACAAGACTATTCTAAGCTTTAGTTTATTTAGTGGTAAGCAGTATTATCGTGTAATGAAATATGAGGTTAATTCAAAAAGCAAAGGCATCTAGCATAATATTTATATGGTACCTAATAGCAGTCAAGCTGATGTCATGGAGTTTCTATTTTGGTTGCCATCCTTTGCTGTTCTATAATTCACAGTTCTGTAGCTTATCTGTGAACCAGTGAAGTGCTTCCTCCTGCAGGCATATGTGTGAGTCACGAGGACTCATTTGGAGATTACCCTCTCAAAGGAAAGCCAGTTTTAGATAAACAGTAGTTTGATCAAGGGCAGAATGATTCTACGCACAGAGTAGCATCAAAATGATCTCCAGGCCAACTGCACCATGTGCTTCTGTCTGAGGATACAAAGGACCATGAGGTCTGGAATAGAAAATGAATGAGCCACTTGATCATGGTGCATCTCCTAATATTTTTAATGTATTGCTGGATGCAGTTTGCCAATATTTAGTTGAGGATTTTAGTGTCTATGTTCATCAGCAATATTGGCCTGTAGTTTTCTTTCTTTGTTGTGTCTTTATCTGGTTTTTGCACAGCTAAAGAAAACTTCAGCAAAATGAAAAGGGAACCAAATCCTATGGGAAAATATATTTGCCAATGATACCTCAGACAAGGGTTTAATCTCCAAAATATATAAAGAACTCATACAATGCCACTCCAAGAAGACAAACAATCCAATTTAAAAACGGGCAAAGGACCTGAACAAACACTTCTCCAAAGATATACATAGGGCCCAGAGACATACAAAAGGGTACTCAGCATCACTAACCATCAGAGAGATACAAATTAAAACCACAATGAGATACCACTTCACACCAGTCAGAATGGCCATCATAAACAAAGCAACAAACAACAAGTGCTGGCAAGGCTGTGGAGAAAAGGGAACCCTAGTGCACTGTTGGTGGGAATGCAGACTGGTGAAGCCACTGTGGAAAGCAGTATGGAATTTCCTCAGAAAACTAAAAGTAGAACTGCCTTTTTGACCCAGAAATTCCACTGCTAGGACTGTACCCTAAGAATCCTGAAACACCAGTTCAAAAGAAGCTATGCACCCCTATGTTCAAAGCAGCACAATTTGCAATTGCCAAGTGCTGGAAGCAACCTAAGTGCCCATCGGTAAATGAGTGGATCAACAAATTATGGTACACTTACACAATGGAATACTACACAGCAGAAAGAAAGAAGGAGCTACTACCCTTTCCAACAGCATGGATGGAACTGGAGAGCATTATGCTGAGTGAAGTAAGCCAGACCATGAAACACCAATAACATATGATTTCACCTATAAGTGGAACCTAATCAACAAAGCAAACAGACAAGCAAAATATAACCAGAGACATTGATATTAAGAACAAACTGACAGTAACCAAAGGGGAGGTGAGAGGAGATAATGGGGGGGGCAAGGAAGGAAGGATTTTCAGGAACATGTATAAAGGACACATGGACAAAGCCATAGAGGGTTAAGATCAAAGGTGGGAAGTGGGGATGGCTAGGGTGTGGGGGGAATGGTAGGGGGAAAAAGCAGACAACTGTACTCCAACAACAATAAAAAATAAAAATAAATAAATAAAAAAATATAATGCAAAATGAAAAAAGCTTATTCAAATCTCTATGAGCAATTTTAATAAAGCTAAAATTAAATTTTTCTTTGTTTTTTGTTGCCAATCTTTCTGTTCTGTGCAATCCTATCTAATTCCCTTTATAATTTAGATTCTGAGCAGAAATTTTTCATGATTCTGTATTTTTTCCTATTGAGACTTTTTACTTTTTTTTAATATACTTTTTTAAAGATTTTATTTATTTATTTCAGAGAGAGGGGAAGGGAGGGAGACAGAGAGAGAGAGAGAAACAGCAATGTATGGTTGCCTCTCGCATGGCCCTCACTGGGGACCTGGCCCGCAACCCAGGCATGTGCCCTGATGGGGAATCGAACTAGGACCCTCTGGTTCCCAGCCTGCGCTCAATCCACTGAGCTACACCAGCCAGGGTGAGACTTTTTACTTTTTATTTTATTTTAATTAAATTATCTGGATGGCAATGGTTAATAATATTATATATGTTCCAAGTATGCAATTCTATGATATATCATCTGTATTTTGCACTGTGTGCCCAGCACCGAAAGTGAAATATTTTTCCTTCACCGTATATTTGACCTCCTTGACTATTCACTCCCATCTCCCACCCCTTTCCTCTGTTGACCACTATAATGTTGTCTGTGTCTATGAGTTTTTTCGTTTATTTTTTCTTGTTCATTTGCTGTGTTCAGTTTTATATCCCACATATGAGTGAAATTGTATGGTTCTTAACTTTTTCAGACTTATTTCTCTTAGCCATTACTACAGATGTTAAATTTTTATAATGCTCCTCAAGTCTTACCTTTTTAAAGAAGTTTTTAAGTAATGTGTAACATACATAAGAATATAAAATATGGAATATGGCATATGTATTTATTTTATTAGGTTTTAATTTTATTTTTATTCATTCATTACCATTTATTGGTCAAGAAGTGATTAAATAGTATTCCAAGATTCTAGGTACTAGAAACTATTTTTCCCTCTGTTTCACACATCCTTCTCTTCCTTTCAAAGCAGGAATCTTTTCATTTATTAGTCAAGTTTTATGTGAACTGTGTTACTTTCAGCATGGCATTCACAGACTCCCTAAGATAAAGTTCACTGCTCCCTTCTCAGTGGACCCTTCTGTCTTCATTGCTTATTGAAGGACCTGAGGGCAGGAGGTACAACTTGAAAAAATTAGGGGAAAAATTTGACAAAAATGATTTTGTTGTTATTTCGTCTCTGGTTTTGACACACACCTTTTATTTCACGGAGATGCAATGAATTATAGTTTCTAAGTGACAATCAATAATGCAACATATTCCAGTTTCCCCAAAGTTAAACATAATAAAGTTATTTTACTCTTCAGTTAAATAAGTAGGAACAATTAGTTACAATGCAATATTTTTCATAATCATTAATCAGTAGATTCCTCTGAAACTATGATAAGCAGTTGGGTTGGAGATGAAAAATATCTTTTTGAATTTAGAGTTTCTTTTCCAGATATACCAAAGAAAAATTTTGTATAGTTTTCTGAGAAAAAGCAGCTTCAAATATTAGAAAATGACACTCATTTCTATGTTACAGAAAAGAATGACCTCTGAGAATTTCTGAGTCACCATCTAATGGCAACTGAGGAGTTTCTAAGGAGCAGACACCTATATGAGCAAGAAAAATAGAGACGATTTCTTCAGTTTCACCAGAATTGGAATATCATTGATTATTAAGTTGAAAAACCTTGAGAAGGTAATGATAAAGATAAATTAGTGCTATGAACCACAACACTGAAACATTAAACAACTGTAAAATAATAGCTTTTCACTAATTGCAGCCCAGGAAAGTACAAATCTCATTTTAAGAAAAAATAATTCTCTTGTAGGCATGTCCTAGTGTGTAGTTTGAAGGGCCATGCTGTATTTACAGTAGAAAGAGAGGGACTATGCTCTCAGTATCCCAAGATGCTATGTTTACTATACCGTGTATATTAGATGTGAAGCTTAAGTACAGGACAATAATTGCTGGCTAAGGTGCTGAAAACAGAACGAACCTCAGTAGATGAAGCTCAGCTCATAAAGGTACCTAAGTTATTAGGGGCTCCCACACACAATTCCAATACAGGTTATATAATTTCCAACATAAAAGATTTCCCTGATGTTCCATCACTGTCCTGTCTTTTCATCTGTATATTAGAAACTGTGAAAGCACATGTGATACCTGTGAAAGATTTTCACTAGATATAAAAGGAACAAAAAATGAACACAATTTACCAAAGATCAGTATTTTTTTTCTTCCTTTACCATTTTACAAAATTGGAGCAACCATCAAATTTCAGATATTATAGTCAGATTCAAGTTAACATGGATCTCTGAAGAATTACAAACATTCACTCCGCATTGCAAAGATGTAGTTCCATTTTTCCGTGGTCCACGGGGAAATTTCATTTATGGAGAGTTCTTAACCTTGGTACTATGTCATTTTCTGGACCTGACATAAATCAGAGGAAGTACAAATTTAAGGAAAATAATGTTTTCTGTTACTTTATATTTAGCACGGAATAAGGTAAATTATAACATCATTTTCCTTTTACATTTCTGAATGCATAAATGACTGGGATTTCAGTACTTAGAAAATGTCCATACTGCCTAAAAAATTGTTTCTAAATTCCTCTTACAGTTTTTACTAAAGAATTGTATTCTGTAATTTAAAAATAGTATAGCAGGAGGAGAATGATTGATATACTCTGTAATGGTCTTCTTAAGGAAATATTTTAGAACAAGCAAAGACAATCTTTTTCTTACAATCTTTTTCTAATCCTCAAATAGGTATTTCATTTTATTGATTCTTTGTCATTGTTTAAATAAACTCTTCAAGTCTGATAAGTGGTTGTATTTGGGGGTTTCTATTTTTCTCTAGTATGTATTTTTATCTATTTTTCTCTTTCTCTTCCTGCATAAGATATTCTTTCTGTCCTGTAAGTGATTTCTTACATGAAAGAAAAGCTTCTGAAAAGTAATATATCATGAGAAAAGCAGATCAAGTACTATATCCTTTCTGAGGGAGAGCAGACTTGCCTTACATTATGCTACAGATGGCCCCGCCTTTACTCCAGCAGAGAATGGCTCGTTTTATAATGAGCAAGTATGAAACTCAAAGTTGCCATAGTGCTTTTGTTAACATTTAGAGTTTTTAATCTATTTTAGATCATTTTTATCTATTCTTTTATTTAGACATTTTATTATGTAGAAGCAAAATGTATATCTAGAATTCAACATGCTGTTTCTCTTCAACAGTAGTCACACAATAAATGTTTCTTCAACAGAATGTGTTGAGCTCAATATATGTTAGGTACTTTGAAATTACAAAAAGAATGATGTAGAATCTGAGATTATAGTTTGTGATGTTAACATAAAGAATATTCTAACCTTAAATCTAAAGATATCTTACTTCAGTAAATGCAGAATGATCCCTCCCTGAAGTAATCAAAGGAACAGGCCTTACCACTAGTTAGGAACACAGGGAGATAATTGACTGTATGGATGGTCAATATATATATACACATATACATATACACACACACCTTTGTTATATATGTTTACATACATGTTTATATAGAAATTATATGCCCACATGGTTACACAGAAATGCATGTATAAGCATATGAACACATATACACATATATGTAGTAGATATAAATAAATATATCCTTGTTACAATTCTATAACAAAAGTTATTTGTCTTCTAAATTATGCAATGGCTCCCTACTATCCTACACCTAAAATGTAAATGTATATTGACTTTCTCATTTTATATATAAAGACATTTTTAAGCTTTATGTGCTACTAATTTCTTGAATATAGTCTGAATATACAGCAAGTTAAAATACAGAAACCTAGCCCTTACTATTTTCTGTACTAATACATTTGACACACTAGCATTGATTTGATGCAATCCCCTAAACCCCTGCTGGAAGACTAGACTGGAAGGTAGCGATGCTTAGTTTTTGGAGGTATACCTGTAACTGAGGTGAGCCAGGAGAACTTGTACACAAATTTTAATGCAGTTTCTTGCTTGCAGGAATCTGAGAACTAAAATATTCATGTTAACTTAAAATATAAATGGTAATTTAATGGACTATTTTAAAATGCTGGGGATTATATATAAAGTTTGTGCTTTGTAGGAAAAGAAGGTTTCACATGAAATTTTAAAGACTCACTCCATTCACTGATGTTGTAACATTGGTCAGTGCAGGATCTGTAAATTATATATGAGGTATGAAAACTCAACAGCCAAAAAGTTAGTAGTAGTAATGTTTCTTAATCTCTGAAATTCTTTTTGGATCAAGTCCCCAAAATCTGTGACAGTGGAAATGTAAAACAATTTGTATTTTTCATCTTTTTAGAATATGGATTCTTAACTCTGACAAAACGTAGTAGGTAGAACTTCAATTTAGAGTATAAAAAAATCAAGAATTGCTGAGAGGCCCACACGTGATTGAGCTGCACCAATAAAAAACTACTAGAAATATGGAAGCACTACCTTGTAGGAGAGACTTTCCTGCTGAGCTGGAAAAAGGGGTTCAGATAAGCCAATGGCCTGAGTAGGTTCTTCACTGCTTAGCTTTTTTTCTTCAAGGACCCTCCAGGTGTTTCCGCTGTGACAGCAGATTCAGGACTTGAACAATACAGTGCCTTTTGATCTCATTGGCAGCTGCTGTGATTAAACAGACACACCTCTCTTGCTGTGCCTCAGTGAAAAAAGCCCATGGTTCACCTTTGCTGAATTAGTACCCACTGAGCACTGCAAATATTTAAAATGTCAATCTATTTGATAATGTCAGAGAGGCTTGCAAATACCACAAAGTGGCCCCAAGGAAGCATTCAATACAGACAAAAGGACATTTAACATCTCTCTTCTTCAAGGTAAAATGAGAGTTAAATGATACAGTAAACCTCTGATGAAGCTACAAAGGTCAGCAAATTTAATAACCCTAAGTAGGACATGGGCTTATAACTCACTGTTTTAGTATGTTCACTCACAAAAAGTGTCCTTTTACTGATTACTGATCTTAAACACAGGGCTGTTACAGGAGAATTAATTTATATTGACACAAGATTAGAGAGTTCCTATCACAAAATCCATCTGGTGCCATGCTTAGGCAGTCTGCAGATGCTTGCCCCCAGAGCCCAGCTTAAGTGGAGACTTCAAATTTCAAGTGACACCTTTATTCCATTTTCAATTACTTAATTCCAAAGGCAATAATGAAACACGCCACCCTGGTATGAAATTTGGAAATGCCAGTCAAACTGAGACCACCCTGGAAATCTCATAAACAGTCTACAACCTGCTGGTACCCAACTCAGCCCAAATGCAATTCTACTTTTGGGGTATTTGTGGTTTTTTAGATAACAGCTATTAATGCACACATTTCAAACATTTTTGGATTTTTTTCTACTTTCATACGTATTAATTAGGATAAAATGTTTAACTGCTCTGTCAAAACACCCAGGCCATTCCCGCTCGCAGAACGTCAGGAGGTAAGTGTTCAGCGGCAGTGGGCAGCTCTGACCCATGCGGTGGCTTGGGGTCCAAGAGGGCAGTTCAGCCATGTTCACAGGGCACTTCCCAGGCTGGGTCAGTCACCATCCTTCTTGCCCGTGGAGAGGGGAAGAGCTCTGGGTTTCTTCTGCCTACGTGAGGTGGAAGCTGCACATACACTTTTCACATTCATCTGCTGCAACTTGTCGTGTTACTGCACTTAGCCACAAGTGTGGGACATATAGTCCAGTGTCCAAGAAGAAAGCAAAGAGATTAATTTCTCTCCACAGCATATTTGTTCATCTATGTGTGTCAGAGTGATTCTGCGCTTGTCATCACACAGGAAAAACAATGAGACTGTGAACGGAACCTGGGAGAGAGAAAAAGATGTGAACACAAAAGTTAAAAATATTTCAATGTTAATAAATGCAAAACTCCTGTATAAAATGTTAAAATTATGTTGAAACACTTGTGTCTGCACACAAATCTTTCCTAATGAACACAGTTCTTTGTTTTTTTCTAAGAAAATGAGAAAATTTTACTTTTGTCATTAGTTTTCATGTGTGAAAAAGGATAAATGATAGAATCAGATTTAACTTAAAATATAGTAACTATTTGTAATGACCAGAAATTTTAAAATTATAGGAAACTCATACCTAAAGTAAAAGATTATAAACAGCACTATATTTCTAACATTTTAATTTTATTTATTTTCTGAGTTCTAGGCCTCATGTAAAACACCATTCTAGGACTAGTATTTGATTAAATTTCTGCATAATGGATGTTATGAGTATTTACTCATCTCAGAAAAGCCAATATTTTGAAAAGGAATTTTATTCTTGATTGAAAATTTCCCAAGCCTAATTTTATTCTATTAATCCTAGAACTGATCCTTCCATCCGACAATCTGTCCTCAGTTGGTGCCTGCATACTTGCAAGAATTATAGGTGGTTATCACATTTCTTTTAAACTACCTCTGAGCCATGCTTTTAAATTACCCAAGAGCCCAGCTTAAGTGGAGGCTTCAAATTTCAAGTGACACCTGTATTCCATTATTTTATTTAGAAAAGAATAATCCAATTTGATGAAATATGTCACAATTAAAATAGTGACAATGGAGACATAATGCAAAAAACAAGCACTGCCAAAATCTATGTAGAATGCTATTTCAAAGTCAAGGCTGAGCTGATCATTGTTATTCCTCTCACATGAATCAATCCCTTTAACCCATTAATCATTTTCAATGTCTTTCTTGGACGTTCTCTCACTCTTTCTTCATCATGTATCATTTTTCCAACAAGTTATACTTAAATGGTACTATTGTTTTAGATTTAGTTTTAGCAAAATCAAAGTAATACACTATCACACCTTTAGAGTTTGTAAATGTTCTTAATTTTAACTTGAATTTCTGTCAGATTAACAAGTGTAATAAAGATTACTTCTCAGTATTAGAATTTTTACTCTCTTTAGTATACAAGGGCTACTAAAAAAAAAAAAGGAACAATCTTCTGAAGGGTGAGCCCCTGTGGTACAGGCTTCCCCTGCTAGGTGGGTACTCTAGGAACCCATTTGTATCAGTATACCAGCTGGTGCTGTTGTGAGAGGCTGCATTCAACTTCAGTGAATTTTTCTTTTCGAAGACTCTTATAATGCCCTTGTCCATTTCATGATGGGTGATTTATGAGCACACCTGCCCACACTGAACTGTGTTCAGCATTTTTTGACCAAAAACAGCATGATTCCGTGTCCAACCCTCCCTATTCATCCAATCTAACCTCAAGCATCTTTTTTGTTCATTTGTTTCTCCGGTTGAAAAAAGTTCTCAAAGTGAAACATTTTGCCAATGTGGGAGACATGAAATAAAATACTTCAGAAGCACTAAAAGGCATAATAATGGGCAGGTTCAAAAACTGTTTTGATCAGTGAAAAAGATGTATCAGTAGGTTCACTGCACCAAATGGAGAATGAATACTTTGAAGGTGACTGAAGTTTAAATATGTAAGAATAAATACACAATGCTTTATAAATAAATTTTGGGTTCCCCCTCATAATATCAATAATTCATTTTTATTTTTCACTAGTGCCTATTTCCTGAGTGTCTACCAAGGGCTAGGTACTATATACTCCATACTGGGGCTTCATGATGGGTACAAACAGACAGAACCTGCCCACAAGGAGTTTATTGTCTGCCCACAATAGGGAAGACAAGTGTTAATGAAAGAATCAAATATTTACATGTGAAACTTCATATGTAACAAACATTTTGAATAGGAGTTACTAAGTATTCTCTAAATTTACAGTAAAGAAAATTAACCTAGTCAATGAGAATACGGAAAGTGAGACTATCAGATGATCACTTGGTTAAGCTATGAATCAGGAAAATGTTGGAAATAACTAAGTAAAAGCAAAGGCTAAGAGAAGTATTAGAGGTCACAGTTTGTGTCATAACAAAGTATAGTGCATTCTGGAATATTAGATGTAAACCCATGTAATTAAGAGCATGTTGTAAAGTGAAGATCAGAGAAGTAGGAAGAGGCTTGAGTCAAACCAACGATTTAGTTCTTTATTCAATTCTTATGATTCTTTTAAGCGTATGCATTATATGATCGACCTTGCATTTTGGAAAAAAATTACTCTGGTTGGCTATGGAGATCCCAGTGAGGGTGGCATGAGATGATTCGGAGGATGAAGTTAAGGGGCTATTGCTGTCTTTTACATGAGAAATTATTTTAGTTTGGATCATAGCAATGGTAATGGAGATGCAGACAGATAGATTCACTCAAGAGCTACTTAGGAGGTAAAATCAATGGGACTTTGTATAACACACATAGATGAAAAGGGAGAGAGAGGTATTGAGAATGATTCCTTAATGGGGGATGGTGCCCAGAACCAAGGGGGAAATATCACAAGGTTCAAGTCTGAAAATGTTGATTTGAATTGTTCTAAAAATAGAACAATTAGCACCTCTCCTGTAGAACTGTCATGTAGGTCGTTGGATACCAGGGGTTGATGCTCAGAGGAGAGGTGCAGTCTGGATACGAAGAGTTGTTTTATGAAGGTGAAAATTTAAACCATGCGTACAAATACAATTATATAGGTTTAAAATATAGACTGAAAAGAGAAAAAAATATAAGGAAAACATTTCTAGAACATCAATTTTAATGAATAGATGATGAGCCTACAGGAGAATCAGAAATAAAAGAAATATTAAGAATGTCATATCGAGTATACCAAGGTGATGGTGTTTAGAGATGAAGACCAATGCAAACAACACCAAATGCTTCTGAAAGTTTTCATAAGATTGACAATAAAAAACATGTTCCTTAATCAACAAAAGAAAAAAGCAAGAAAAACATAACCAGAGACATTGAAATTAAGAACAATCTAACAATGGCCAGAGGGGAGGGGGAGGGGGATATGGGGAGAAGGGTTTTCAGGAACTACTACAATGGACACATGGACAGAACCAAGGAGGAGGATGGAGGCAGGGGAGGGAGGTGGGTTCGGAGGGGGTGGAGGGAGGAGAGGGGAGAGGATGCAGACAACTATAATTGAACAACAATAAAGTGAAAATAAAAATGTTCCTTTGACCTAATGACCTCCCATCACAGGTCTAGAAGAGAATGAGAGATGGATTCAGTAATAGAGGACAAAACAGAGTAAATAAATACAAATCTCTTGCAAAAAGTTGACTGAAAATATGGGGTGAGATCAAGCAGCAGTTGAAAAGACTGTTGTATTTATTGTTTCACTCTTCTTTGTGTTATCTTTAAAAGTGATCAAATAAGAAATATTTGATTATATTTAAAGATCATTAAAAAGAAATAAATGAGTTGAATATCCAAGTTAGAGAAAGGATAGTCAATAGTGAAGAGAGAACGTGTGAAGGCTCATGTTGCAAAACAGCTCGGAAAGAGGTGCCCTGTTTTATCAGCAAAGAAGGAGCCAATAATAGGTGAGATTAATAGGGCAGGTCCGCATGTTCAGTAGAGGTAACATCAGGCATTTAGCCTTCTGTTGACACTCGCCTTGTGTAAAAAATAGGGGCTTCTCTGTCAGAAATTTGAGGGTAGAGGAAAGTTTAAAGAGTCCTTGGAAGAAAAAAAAAAGGTAATTCCAAAAATGTCCTTGAATGTTAAGGAAGCAATTGGAGCATTTCTTATGTCTCTTACTCGCGCCACCTCCCTTGGTAAATCCTAATTTTAGTGGGATTATTAAATAAAAAAATAAAAATAAATAAATGAGTGTCTCTTTCAGGTATTTATTTGCATATAAATGATACTAAGTGTTACAGAAAAAGATAGTAAGAAGCCAAAGACTCTTTTAAGTTTCTTATAAAATTTGAACTGAAAACAATTTTACATTTAGAATGAGAAACTTTGCCTTTTGTCAAATATGTTCTTTTCCATTTGACTGGCATACTATTTCAACTATCTTCAAATGTGTTTGGTACAATAAATATTTTTTCAAGAGCATTTTAACTTAATTGCTAAAAGTATGGCTTTTAAAAAGATACTGTAGTTTGTAAATGGTGATGACTGCATCAGAGTGTTCCAGATCATTTTACTTGGATGCTATATCTTCAAAATATTTAGAAGAAAATTTCACAATCAAAATAAGAAAAGCACATATAAAGGACACATGGGCAAAGCCAAAGGGGGTAGGTTTGAGGGTGGGAGGCAGGGATGGGTGGGGGGGGTGGTCTGTGGTGGGATGAAAATGGACACAACTGTACCTGAATAACAATAAAAAAAGAATTCTTTGACACATTTTAAAAGAAAAGTATCCTTTGCTATTGCAAAATTTAAAAAAATTGGCGGTGAGAATAGATTTCAAAGTCTGTTAGTTTTTATTGAACATTGTTCATGTTAGTGTCATCGTCACAAGCTCCAAGTATATCGGAGATTATAACCAACAGATTAGATGCCTTCTGCAACTATCACGCTCAAAATCTAATAAAAACTCCTTTTTCCAAAAATATGTTACCGTTTTCACAACATTTTTCCTTCTCTCTTTAATTTTATTACCATTCAACTTCCTGTAGAACAAATGCACATCAAAAGGTGATGGTTTTATTATGGCTTCAAGCTGATATAGTGACAACACACTGTTGATGCCATGTTCTCGCCTCACTCAAGCTGAAATGCTTTTTGAAACACTACTAAATTTTGAGTAGGTAAATCAATACATTTATTTCTGCAAAAGTAAAAGATTCCTACATTTTCAAAGGTGGATTGTAAAATTACAGGTTTAATAGTGATTCTCTACCTTCTCTGTAACGCCTGGCACAATTAAGGGACTCACAATCTGATCAATAATTGTGGTATCTAAGGTAATTGAAAGGGGTAGGAAAACACTATGGAACTTCCTCAGAAAACTAAAAATGGAACTGCCTTTTGACCCAGCAATTCCACTGCTGGGATTATATCCTAAGAGCCCTGAAACACCAATCCAAAAGAACCTATGCACCCCAGTGTTCATAGTAGCACAATTTATAATAGCCAAGTGCTGGAAGCAACTTAAGTGCCCATCAGCAAATGAGTGGATCAAGAAACTATGGTACATTTACACAATGGAATTCTATGCAGCAGAGAGAAATAAGGAGCTTATACCCTTTGCAACAGCATGGATGGAACTGGAGAGCATTATGCTAAGTGAAGTAAGCCAGGCAGTGAGGGACAAATACCATATGATCTCACCTTTAACTGCAACATAAGCAACAAAAGAAAAAAGCAAGTGAAATATAACCAGAGACATTGAAATTAAGAACAATCTAACAATAGCCAGAGGGGAGAGGGGATTGTGGAGAGAAGTGTTTTCAGGAACCACTACAAAGGACACATGGACAGAACCAAGGGGGAGGGTGGAAGCAAGGGAGGGAGGTGGGGTTGGGTGGGGTGGGGAGGAGGGGAGGGGAGAAAATGCAGACAACTGTAACTGAAGAACAATAAATTAATGAAAAAAAAGAAAGGGGTAGGAAGCTGATGAAAGGAAATATGGTTTGGTGACATGGAAGAATGGAGAAAGTATATGTAGTCAGTGAAGACAAGATTATCAGGTTTTTTAAAAATCCAAATCTCTCTTTTTTAAGGATTTTATTTATTTATTTTTAGAGAGGAAGGAAGGGAAGGAGAAAGAGAGGGAAAGAAAAGATCAATGTGTGGTTGCCTCTTGTGTTCCCCCTACTGAGGACTTGGCCCTCAACCCAGGCATGTGACCAAGATAAACAGTACCTAGAGCTATCACAACATAGTTGAACTGCTGAAAAGATAAAGAAATAATACTGAAACAATAGTCACATTAGCCAGAAAAAGGACTCATATTGTTTAGAGTGAACAATGATAAAACTACTGATTTCTCATTAAAAATAATAAAAACCAGATGATGAAGAAATGACATATTCAAAATGGAAAAAAACTAAAAAGTCTGTAAATTCTGTATACAATGAAAATGCTCTGCACAATGAGAGTAAAATGAAAATATTTTTAGAGAAAAAGTAGAAAGGTAGAAATTAAAGCAAAGATAATTGTTTGGAAACAACTGTATGATGTTTACCAGGAAAACACTGTATAAATAACATAATGAATATATTAGAAATGAAAAAATGACAAATATTTACCTATGAAACAGAAAGCAAAAGAAAGCTTGTATGGCTACACTGAAATTGAGGAAAGTGTATTTCAAGACAAAAGATAGCAATTTCTTAGTGATGAAAGGGGCAATTTGTAAGGAACACATATCAACCTCACCCACGAATACACTTAATAAGAGTTTCAAATTTCACGACGGAAAAGTTAAAAGTAAAAGAAATAATTAAAAAACTTCACAGCCATAGTGACAGACATTATCATTTGCTATGGACTAAATGTGTGTCCCCGAAAAATCCATATGATGGAATATTATTTGTTCATAGAAGGATTAAAGTACTGATGAATGCTGCAACATGAATGAAACTTGTAAACATTACACTAAGTGAAAGAAGGAAATCACAAACAAAAACCATGTACCCTAACTCCATATATCTAAATCTTCAGAATAGAGAAATATATAGAGAAAAGGTAATCATTTCTAAGGGGTAGAGAGGGGAGCATGAGATGACATGGAATGACCGCTAACGCATGCATGGCTTCTTTTGGAGATGGTAAAAATATTCTAAAATTGACTATAGTGGCGTTGCAGCCACCTGTGAATATCCTAACAATGACTTCATTGTAAACAGTCAGCTCTTTGTATCTGTTGGTTCCACATTTGTGGATTCAAGCAACTGCAGATAGAAAATATTTGTTGCTGAAGTGTACTATGTAGTTGTGTCTGTAGTGAACATGTATAGACTTTTCCCCTAAACAATACAGTATAACAACTGTTTACATAGTATTTATGTTGTACCAGGTATTATACATAATCCAGAGATGATTTAAAGTGTAAGGGAGGATATATGCAGGTTATATGCAAATATCATGCCATTTTCTATGACTGACTTGAGCATCCATAAATTTTGATTATGAAAGGGGTCCTAGAACCAATCCCTGTGGATACTGAAGGAGGACTCTACTTTAAATGAGTAAATTGTATGATATGAAATTATTTCTTAATGAGGCAGATAAAATTATTTTAAAATGCACTGCTATATAAATTAGTAATCCAGATCCTAGGTGTTTACTCAAAAGAAAAGATAAAATACGATCATAAAATAATTATCTATTACAGTATAATATCAGAATAGCCACTTTAAAAAGGTCTACACACTAGAAATTACACAACTGTTTGTGAACAGGTGAACAGGAGCAAACCTGTATATATACTTGTGATGAGGTTTGTAAATTAAGGAATGCATTACTGATACAGTTATTGATGTTACAATGTGGATAAATTTAGAACTTATGTTGAGTGAAAGAAGCCAAATAAAAGGTTACATATTGTATTGTTTCATGTATGGGAAGTTCTAAAATGGCAACTCTATACTGATAGAAATCAGATCAACGGTTTCCTGACATTGGAAGGCATTCCCTGCACAGGGGCATGACAGAATCTTCTCATGTGATGAAGATGTTCTATATCTTGAGACAGGTGGAAATTACATTGATGTATATATGTGTCAAAACTTAACAGCTACACAATTAAATGTGTACATTTTATTGTATTTAAATTATACCTCAGTAAAAATGATTAAAGTATGGCTATTTGATCTTATGAAATTAAATCTTCCTGTGCAATAACAGAGTATATCTCCATATTAATTCACATTTTAAAATATTCTCCAATAATGTTTTATGGCCCAATAGCTTTTTATGTTATGATATTTGTCACTATTTTCAATGCAGTATTATTTTTCTTTTTCTATTTCTGATTATTGAAAATATAGAGGAAGGTTTTTATGTTTAAAACATATAATTATTATTTTACTTTATTTTTATTGTTTACACTATTACAGGTGCCCCATTTTCCTCCACATTGCCCACCTGCCCTCTGCTGTTGGTCTGGTGCCTTTTGCAGAGTAGGAATAAACATTGAGATTAAAAAAATCCATCAGAGCTTTCTTTCATAGCTCTCCTCTGATGTGTACGTATACTCTAGCCTGTTGCTGCCTGGCTTTCTCTAGTCATTGGACTAAAAGTATATGAACTCCTGCTTCCAAGTTTACAAGACATATGTCGGTCCTACGTAGCTGCGCGCAGCCATTGCTGAATCTTGCAGTTCTAACAACTTGCAAGAGAAAAATCTATTTGACTCAGCTTGAGTTAGCTGTCCAGCCTTGGTCAAACTTGTTATGAGTAGAAAGAAGAGACCACATAGTTCAATTTCAGTTTTGGCTTGAATCCTTCCACTGTAGATACAGAAGATAGAAAAACTCCTCTGAAAAGGGAGTCACTCTGAATTAACAAAACAAGAAACTACCACTGATAAAAGAGTTATAATCAGAAAAAACTAAGAATGGACCATTAACCTCTAGCGTGCTCACCATTACACCACAGAATAGAGTATTTGGCTTTGAGAAGCAGGCACACACGGAATATACAAATAATGTGTCATAGAATTCTACATGTGAGGCTATATAATTTTATTAATCAATTTCACCCCAATAAATTTAATTTTAAAAATAAATGAAAAATGTAGGACTTAAAAAATAGATTGTTAGCTATGGCACAATAACATGATTTGGTTCCATGCCTGTTTCTCTTTGTAGACAGCTTGTTCCTTCAAGTCATAAACTGTGTCTTATTCAAATTTGTGTTTCCACATCTGTGGTCACTGTCTGAGGTAAGAAGCCGACGTAAAATGATTTGGAAGTGAACTGAACAACATACTAAATATTATTTTCTCTGTGGCATGCCTATGATTTGTTAAGTATTTTTCAACGGGGGTGAATTTGTCAGAGAAAATGACTCCAGATTACTAAGTAATTATTTTATTTTTATTTCTACAAGTGAATTATCTGGATATTTTTTTTAAAGATTTATTTATTTTTAGACAAAGGGGAATTGAGGGAAAAGGAGAGGGAGAGAAACGTCAATGTGTGGTTGCCTCTCGCATGCCCCCTACTGGGGACCTGCAACCCAGGCCTGTGCCCTGACTAGGAATCGAACCAGCAGCCCTTTGTTTTCCAGGCTGGCACTCAATCCACTGAGCCACACCAGCCAGGGCTAGATATTTTCTTAATCACATTAATTGGAAGTGGAGGTAGAGAAGTAACAGGAAGTAATATGTTCACAAATACAGACATTAAGAAAGCCAGAACCCTGCATTAACATGGTGCAAACCTCACTCCATACCTCAGGGAGCCCAGGAGAGCTGTGGGAAACTCAATGATCTCTCTAGGGTCAGCAGGGCACTAATGGGCCAGAAAGGACCCAACAGCAGCCATTCTTGAAAAGGCTCAGAAGTAAATAGAAATTATTCAGCTGAATTTAGATAAATAACAAAGGTTCAACCAAGTACTTCAGGCTGTAGTTAAAGCACTTGCTACATTCAGTAAACACAGAAATGGTATGAAATAGAAGGCAAAAAATGCATGAGTTCTGAGGAGAAAACAGGCACCTTAGAGAAAATTTAGGTCTGTAAAAGGCTGTGTCCCTCATTTTTGGTCTCTGGCAGACTGTTTCTTTACCTTATTTTGGATCACAAATAGTTTCTTGAATTTGATGATGGACAACATTTTATATACAATATTAGGAGTTTCAGATCCATCTGTGTATTCTCTATCAATCATTGTACTTCAAAATGAGAAGATCTGCCAGAATAGGGGACACCATAGAAAACCCCTGGACAAAGGCATAGGCCAAGGGTGAGAGAAAAGATTTGGTTAAGCCATTGTTAATAATTAGCCTTTTACTGCAGTTTTCCCAACCTTTTGTATCCAATAGCTGACTAATGAACACGTACAGTGTAATAAATTTGACCAGATACACAGTCCTTAAATAAAATTCTCTGAGATGAGCAAAATACTAGAGAAATCAGAGGGAGTTTATGGATATAGTTGAGGACAAAGGCCTTGCTATGATTAGCAATTTTTTATCAATTTGTTATTCATCTCATCTGTAAGAGAACATAGTATTATTTTAAATGGATAGCAGTAGTGCATTCTCTGACCAATAAAGAAAATTGACTTAATCCATTTCCAGAGTGGTTTAAAAATATATTAAAAGCTTCAGAATGGTCTTTCAAATTATGCAGGGATACTTGTTTGTGGAGTGTGTGTGTGTGAGTGTGTGTAGTGCAGAGAGACCGACACCGAGGGAAACGGGGGAAACAAAGATAGAGAGAAACTCACAGCCACAGGTCTAAATAGAGAACTAAAAATTGTGAAAATTATATTAACTATGTCTGTGAAACATATGTATTTAAAAGTTTTCTTCGAATCATAGGTGTTAAAAAATGTTAGAAAAAAAACTGAAAGAAATAGTGATGGCTTTTGATAGTTATCAATTATTTTGGCATTTGTCACTTTAACTTGACAGTATCAATGAAATAATTACTTATAGGTTAAAATGTTTGTCCACATCAATATTCAATGGCATGAAAAGACTTCCTTTAGAACACGCAAGTGTCATAATCCACGAAACTGATTTGTGGAAAACAGCTCACCACTTGGTTCCTGCTGAAAGGACATAACTCTGTCATCAATAAGTGATTCGTAAATTGCAAGTTTTCATTTAAAAAGTAAATCAACTTTTTGTTGGAATAGTGGTGCCGCTCAGTTCATTACACTAGAGTAAAGGTAATTGAGCTAAAAAATCTCAAATACACTGAACTCTTTGAAAACCATAGATTTTATTTTCAGCATAAATAATTTGCAGTGAGGCATGCTTCACCATAGGTGAAACAGTTCTTATGCTCCTCACATTTTCTTATAGCATCATCAAGTAGTATTCTGATAATTTTGTTATAAAACAGCTCTTTTTATTGTTGTACTCAAAAGTAATAACCTGCTGATTAATATTTTCTAATTATTGAGATGTACTAATGAGAAGGATTTTTAATGTATCACATTATAACTTTCATGATGATCTAGCAAGAAAAGACTATATTAAAATATATAAAATATATAAAATTTTAACATGGAATTGATATATCTTACATAAGAATATATTAGTTCAGCAAAACATTCTTTTTTAATACAACTCATCAAGACAGTGTAAGATAGGAATTAGCCTAGTTATAATTATGTATAACTATTCCGATAATGAACTCCACAAGTTATTCTCTGAGGTGTATATGCAAATAGGCAATATTAACTATGGCATTTTGTTGCCCATATGCATTCCTTCCTAATTTTAGTTGTAAAAATATATCTTTGAATGATTTATTTATCTGTCTTACTTCCTTACTCAACTAGACATGATGATATACAATTGTCTATTGTATCAAATTCAAACCCTCTGTATTGTTTTCATAATTCTTCATATCTGTAGTTGGTCTGTTTTTTCAATCTTATTTTTCTGATGTACCTAATAATCAGAAAGGTAGGTATTCAGGAGGTATTCTCTTACCTCCAGTTCAGGACAAATGGATTACTTACTCATCCACACATGATAACTAAATGAATTATCCAACCCTTCACTCATATGCTCGACAATTTTTCTTTAACAAAATATTTTATCCAGGCTGTATTTACTATGCTAGATATCAAAAAGGATTGACACATTAATAAACCTTATTACAATGATATAAGGTATTAAGCACTAGTTAAGTGACACTGTTCTATGTACCTTTCAGGTATCCTCTAATATTCAACAAAATCTGTTTTTTTAAACATTTTATTTATTTATTTTTAGAGAGGGGAAGGGAGGGAGAAAGAAAGGGAGAGAAATATCAATGTGTGGTTGCCCCTCACATGGCCCCCTCTGGGGACTTCGCCCACAACCCAGGCTTGTGTCCTGACTGGGAATCGAACCAGTGATCTTGGTTCCAAGCCCACACTCAATCTACTGAGCTACACCAGCCAGGTTCAACATAATCTTTTAAAATAGAATTTATTATCACCCACATTTTATAGATGAATAACTGAGACTTATGAAGATTAAATAATATCTCCCTGATCAGACCTTGGAAGTGATAGAGCTAGAAACAAAACCCAGATATTTGGATTCTTGGCATAAAAAAAAAAAATCACCTAATCCAATCATCCCAATTGTTCTTTTTTCTTTTCCCCATTACCCTCTTGCAATCTCCCCTCTTGTTTCTATCAGTTTGTTTTTTTATTTCCATGTCTCTGGTTATATTTTGCTTGCCTGTTTGTTTTGTTGATTAGTTTCCACTAATAGGTGAGATCATATGGTATTTGTCCCTCACTGTCTGTCTTATTTCACTTAGCATAATGCTCTCCAGTTCCATCCATGCTGTTGTGAAGGGGAGGAGCTCCTTCTTTCTTTCTGCTGCATAGTATTCCATCGTATAAATAAACCATAGTTTTTTTATCCAATGATTTGCTGATGGGCACTTGGGTTGCTTCCAACACTTGGTTATTCTAAATTGGGCTGCTTTGAACATTGGGGTGCATAGATTTTTTTGAATTGGTATTTCAGGATTCTTAAGGTATAATCCCAGTGGTGGAATTGCTGGGTCAAAAGGCAGTTCCATTTTTAGTTTTCTGAGGAAATTCCATACTATTTTCCACAGTGGCTGCACCAGTCTGCATTCCCACCAATAGTGTACTAGGGTTTCCTTTTCTCCACATCCTTGCCAGCACTTATTGTTTGTTGATTTGTTTATGACGGTCATTCTGACTGGTGTGAGGTGGTGTCTCATTGTAGTTTTAATTTGCATCTGTCTGATGGCTAGTGATGCTGGGCATCCTTTCATATGCCACTGGGCCCTCTGTATGTCCTCCTTGGAGAAGTGTCTGTTCAGGTCCTTTGCCCATTTTTTGGATTGTTTTGCCCTTTGCCCTTTGCCTTGTTTTGATTCCTTTGCCCTTTGGATTGTTTGTCTTCCTGGAATGAGGTCATGTGAGTTCTCTACATATTTTAGAGAGAAAACCCTTATCTGAGGTATCATTGGCAAATATATTTTTCCATACATTTGGTTCCATTTTCATTTTGTTGATTTTTTTAGCCATGCAGAAGCTTTTTATTTTGCTAAAGTCCCATTTGTTTATTCTTTCCTTTATGTCCCTTGCTCTAGAGGACATGTTAGTGAAAATATAGCTGTGTGGAGTATTTGAGATTTTCCTGCCTATGTTCTCCTCTAGGACTGTTATCAAATAGACAGAGTCCATGTTACTTATCGATTTATGGACTAGAGGGAAATACTATAAGAAGTTAAATGACATGTTTAGCATTAGGTGGCAAGCCAGGGCTAAAATGCAGCTCCTAGCCCAATATTAATTTCTTTATGTATACACATTTGCCAAAGTTATTGCTAAGCTACATCAGAGCATGATTTTGCCTTTGGTCCCACCTTACTTGATAGAATTAGCTCAGAAACTGACACCTAACAGTATAGTTTGAATGAATGGTATTTACATTTCTTAGATAAAAAATATAAAAGAGAGTACAAAAACAAAATAGGTGGGAATTTCCTGGAGATTATTTGAGTGATGGTAATGTTCCTGTTTGAGAAAAGCACAGAGTAAATACAATGTGTTTATTTACCTATGAGCTGGAAGTAGATCATGGAGTTCTTTAAAACTTGATTAGCTCAGAAAGAAAAGCACTAACTACTGTTTGGTCCAGAATGCGGGATGTGGGATGAGTTATGTGAGAATGATGTGTGGGATGTGGTGCAGCCGTATTATGTGTGGGATATTACAATGATGCGTGGGATGCGGTGCAGCCATATTATATAGTCACCAGTGCCCTGCCACTGAATCAGACTCAGCCCGACACCTCGCATGAAACACACTAGCTCCTGGGAATCAAACTGGGTGGGCCTGGGAAAGGCCTTGGAATCTGTGCCTTTTATATAAACAACATATCTGAGCTTAGATTAGAAGATTAAAAATATACTAGAAATATGCAAATTAATTTGGCTGCATTAGACATTGCAGCATGGAAAGCAAAAAAAAAAAAGCAAATTAGAACGTGGGTACTTCCAAAAGAAAGGGGGGAAAATAGCAAATAGGTACTATAAAGTATTCCATGTATGTTTGCAAGAAATTAAATCTGAATGTGAAAGGAATCAGGCATGTTCTAAGACATTGACATTGTGGGGTTTTGAAGTTATGTAATTTGAAGAATTCATAAAAGCAAGAATGGAGACGGGAAGCAAGGAAAAAGGAAAGGCTGTGAGCTTCTCAGGAATTTTACTTTGAACATGGACTACAGATGTTTGTGGTTACCTTTCTGTTTGTAGTCCCTGCTAGGTGAGTCTTACTGAAGAGGTAACTCTAGGTGGCCTTATTTATACCAAGTGACACCATCTCCTTGGTCACAGCTGTTAACATCAGAGATGGTATCAGATCTAACCTGTGCTAGACTCTTGCTGGAATGTTTCTAGCAACTCTGCATACGATGTTAAGGATTAGCCACAGCTCTGTCGCCTCAGTTCACATCCATCGGCAAGAAAATTTGTATTCCATATTCTGGTTATCTGGATATTCATATAATGATTTATAAAATTGTACATCATTTAATCCAGATGTCAGCTGTCACCTCTTAGGGCCCTTTCCAAAGGAAGAAAATCAACTCACAGATAATTACACGTTTTTGAAAAATAGAGTATTTGTTCTATATTTCAAATAGGGGAAGAGGGCACAGATTCCATACTGCACAGCAATCAATGTAATAAAGCCCCACTAGACATGAAGCAGTAGGATGTAATTGTGTAGGAGTGCAAACACAAAGACAATCTAGGTCATGGTCCACTCAACAAAGCAAGTCCTGGGGAGAGACCGCATCAGTCCAGACCAGAAATACAGCCTTTTAGTCCCATACCTTCCGAGAGAGCTACCTGCTTGAAAATCATCCTCTTGAAGGAGTGACATTTTTTTGTAATTCATCTGAGTAGCATATACACTATAGGGCAACCCTTATTAAATGGTATGACTTAAGTAACACTATGCTAATCTCATCTCCCACGTAGAAATCAGCAAACTACCCCACTTATTGTAAGTCATCAACTATTGTGTTCCTAGTATGATCAGGTGGTTTGGCCATGTAACCACTGAGAGGCCTTCTTCCTGCCTCAGCCTATCCTCTTCCTGCCTATCCTTTCTCCATTCAGCATTTAATTTTGTCCCATCATTTCCCTGGCATTACTACTGTGGAGGAATCCAGCTATCACCAGAAAATGCAGTCACAAGGAGGGGAACAGGAGAGTCATGCAGTAGTCCTTATGCAGGGTTTTGCTTTTTGTGGTTCGTTACCCATTGTCAATTGCAATCCAAAATATATTAAATAGAAAATTGCAGAAATAAACAAGTCATAAGTTTTAAATGGCATGCCGTCTGATTAATATAATGAAATCTCTCACCTTTCTGCCCGCCCCATCCAAGACTTGAATCGTTTCTTTGTACCCTTGATGTGATAGATGTGATAGAATGTGATGGCAAGGAAATATATGTCTCCCTCACCCAAACCCCAAATCCCAATCTATTCACAGGAAAACCACCAGACAAGCTCCAATAGAGGGTTATCTTACAACATACAAGACCACTATTTCACAAACCTGTCAAGGTCAAAGAAAGTCTGAGAAATTGCCTCCGTTAAGAGGAGCTTAAGGAGGCATGACGACTAAATGTGTTGTGTTATTCTGAATGGGAGCCTGGAACAGAAAAAGAGCGTTAGGAAAAAAACATAAGAGCTTTCAATAAAGTATGGACTCCAGTCACTAATACTCTACCAATATTGCTTCATTAACTTTGAAAAATATATTATACTAATAAAAATGTTAATAATAAAAATACTGATTGTGGGACATGTGGAAGTTCTCTACATTATCTTTGCAAATTTTCAGTACATTTAAAGCAATTTTAAAATAAAAAGTTTATTTTAAAAAAGATATGCCCCTGTCCTATGCAGGGCCTATTTCTACAATTCTTTCCTCAGATGTAAGCATCAATTTCTTTGTTGACTATCACAGTCTTCATATTTAGGGAAATATATAATACTTCATATATAATATATTTAAAAATATACACTGCAATGAATAAAATGTACTATATATGCCTTATATGTATAAAAATGGTAAGTATATATACATAGATACATGGTTAATCACATTTATATTAATGACACTACATACATTATATGTTTAAAAGCATATATATTCATAAGCACATTTTCATTTATATACATTTCAACATTCTAAATATAGACTATTGAATGTTTATTTATGTTGACACATATGGACCCACTTCTTTCATGTTCCATTGGCTACTGATATAGCATTAAATGAATGTATCTTAAAAATTTAATGAATCACTTGTTGTAATGGTAATGTATGTTGATTTTGCATATACGTGATTATTTTGATTCTAAAAGAAAACACATTTACTAAGAAGAAGGTGTAAAGAAATTGATTAATAGGCATACCAAGCTGCTCCCCAACAAACGGCATCATTTCACCCTCTGTCAGGCAAGCCTGAAAGTGCCTATTGTCCCAGAGTGATAATTAGCTATATCGTCTGTTACCAAAATGTTTATATAAAAATATATTCTATGGTTGTTTTAACATACTTTTGAAAAGTATTATCAAGGTTGCACTTCTATTTACTATTTGAAAGCTCTTTGTGCCACAAGTGAGCAGTGGCAAATGTGAACTTGTTACTCAATAGTTAGACGAACGGGTAGGCATTTAGAGAGGATTAAAATTGGATCCATATCTCATACCAAACCACAGACACAAACAAATGCTTAAAAAATGAAACTTTAAATTAGTTGAAGGAAATTGGGTGGGTGAAGGGGATTATCTTGCGGTTTTGAAATGAGAAGTCTCTTTTTTGCCATGCCTTAGAAGTTGCTAAAAATTTTGTGGGAGCCATAGAAGAAAAGTTGGAGTCTTGGACTACATAAAAATTGAAACTGTTTGCAAGTCCAAGAAAAAAAGAAAAACAAACAAACACAACAAATATAAAAATATTCATATTCACACACAAAGAAAAAAAGTGATACCGAAACATATGAAAGATATTTAGTCTCATTCATATTAAGAAGAATTACACCAACATCTATCCAGACTGTCAAAAAGCTAATCATTTGACAACACTGTATTTGCAGGGCTTTGAGAAAAGTGGTACTTTCAAACGTTGCTGGCAGGAGTGTGAAATAGTTCAACCTCTAATGAAGAGAAATTTGACAGTATCTTTCAAAATTACAATTACATTTACTCCTTGACTCAGGAATTTCACTTTGGGAAATATATCTTGCAGAAAAACATAGAAAATGATCGATGTACCTCATTCTTCATAGCATTCTTGTTTATAATAGCAAAACATTGAGCATAAGTCAAAGGGCCACCTATATGAGAGTTGTTGAGTAAACTATATTATGTCCATATAGTGGATTATATATGGCTATCTAAGGAATGAAATGCTTTCTAAACTGATGAACAAAATAGAAACAGAGGCATGGATACATGGAGCAGACTGACAGGCATCAGAGGGGAAAGAGCAGGGGGAGCTACAGGAAAGAAGGTGAAAGGATTAGCCAAAGAACATATACGCATGACCCATAGATCCAGACAACCGTGTGGTGATGGCCAGAGGGAAGGGGAAAAAAGTAGGGGGGGTGGACAAAGGGGGTAGGGAATGAGGACATCTGTAATACTGTCAACAATTAAAAGAAAATTACAAAAAGAGAAAGCATGTAGTAAACAGGATACTGAATGTTATATTCTGTGTAAGATGAATGGAAATAAAACTATATATTTGCATTTCTCGGTCTACATGAATGAACAGTGAACAGATACATTTTAAAGAATAATAAAAGTTGTGTCCACCAGGCGAGGGGG
>PVJI01015876.1:0-39885 GCA_004026765.1 Micronycteris hirsuta
CATGTGTAATATTATGTCTCTTTCCAACAACACTTTGAAGTGAATATCCTTTTTTGGAAATACCTGTTTTACAACTGAAATATTTAAAATGGGAGAAGTAGAACAGCTTTCCCTTGGCCACACAGGTAGTTAAGGGACAGATTATCTAATTTCCCTGTAAAATATTGCATCTTGGGTCTGTGGTCATATGCTTTTTACTGCCTATGGTGTTCAGCTTGCATTCTGAAAATGAATAGTCATGCTCTTAAGAGTCTGTTTGCATTAGCTAGTTTTGCTCTCAGAGAATTGGTACATTTATTATTTTATATACTCTTAACATACTATATGGGGTAAGAACCCCCAAACTGTATTCTCAATCTTACTTACTTTTGTTTCTTTGTATTTAAAATAATAAATTTTTATACCTGAAAAGCATAAGATTAAAGGAATTTGCCATGTGCACAATAATTATTATAAGTATATTCTGTACACTACCTTCTTACTTTAAAAAAATAAGGAAGATGGGAGTAGAGAAATGGAGATTATGATGGCAGAGATGATTGGGCAGCATTTAGAAGCAAAGTGGACCAAAGTCATAAGAATGAGTTCCTAATTATATCTCAATTTTATACTCATGCTTTTTATGTATGGAAACAGCTTGCATAGATACCATAGAAATCTATTCAGGGTTTATTAAACAATTGAAATATAATGGGAGACAAAGGAAATGTCATATAGATGTTTGAATACCCATCAGAGTAAGTGGACTGATACCAGCTTAGCTTTCCTT
The DNA here is from genome assembly GCA_004026765.1 of Micronycteris hirsuta. Taxonomy (NCBI): domain Eukaryota; kingdom Metazoa; phylum Chordata; class Mammalia; order Chiroptera; family Phyllostomidae; genus Micronycteris; species Micronycteris hirsuta. The sequence goes on from PVJI01015876.1 coordinate 770, forward strand.
TTTCCTAGTCTTCCTTAGTATACTGATAAGAAAGTCAGTCTGATCACTGCAGTTCTCTGTGGTCATTGCTAATACCTGCTTCCCCCATTGCTTCTACAATAATTGATAGTAGAATGGAAGTTGATTAGTTTGATGTTATTTATAAAATCTTTTTAGGCATTGTAGAAATAGTCTTGAAAAATGTGAAGTAGTATAAATCAAGTACGAAGAGCACAGGCTTTTTGTGTCAACTCCCTGAGTTGGGGTTTTATTTTGGGGTTTTTTTTTGTTTTTCATTTTTTTATTATTTATTTTGTTTTTTTCGGACCTGGGTTAATATTTGGCTCTGTCCTTTGCTAGCTGTCTGACCTTGATCTGGCTATTTAACCCCCGAGTGGCAGAGAAGGGAACATGGCCAGGTGTGTGAATGCCTTCTTTTATGATTGTTGGGAGGAAGAAGTGTGCTGTTACACATGAATGACACCTATCCCAGTGCCTGGCACAGAGGAAGTTCTTGGTGTTCCCTTTTCCCCTTCATACCCCAGTTTCTTTTATCTGAAGTTTTTAATTTGTTGTTGTTGTTTTTTCTGTTCTAGGTGGATTGTAGACATGGAAGGTGCGCCAGGTACCTTATATGAAGGAGAAAAATTTCAACTTCTATTTAAGTTTAGTAGTCGATATCCTTTTGACTCTCCTCAGGTAACTACCTTGCTTTTAAAAATTTCATTGTATTTTTAGATTATAGCAAAATGATCAATTAGTGATTTTTGACTAAGTGAAATTTTGTAAAATAAATTTATTATAATTATGTAAATAAATTTATCTTACTGTAATATCTGGATCTTATGAACATTTTATCAATACATTATTGAGATGAGGGCTTTGCTGCTTTTGTATTTCTAAGAACTTAAGACTTTCTTATCCATAGATGTTAGTAAAAAGGGGGATGGAAATCTAACTCAGGCTCATGAGTTGTAGCAGAATTTAGCGTTCTGGAATAACTAGGCACTTGTTCCTAAATAAGATGATAGAATGACATTGTAAAGAGGTGAGTGCTTTTTTCAAAGGAGCACTTTGATTTTGCATTGACATGCTGCCTTTGCAACTTTTTAGTACTGCAAGGACAGAATATATTACAAGCTATTAAACATCTAGACATGAGCCCCAAATCTGATCATTATAATTTGAGGCACTGTCGGTTTAGTTAATGGCTTAATACTTGGACAAGGGAAAATGGTAGTGGAGGAACATTTTTGAGAGCTGTTTAACTGTGGTGAACGATTAATCATTGGAGGTTAGAGAATGGGAAGCTCTAGGATGACTTCTGGATTTCTGGCTTGGTAAAGGTAAATGAGTTACTTGTTAGTGGCAAAATGATAAGACTTAGTGCCAACTCTGTCTAGTGTTGCTAGGTAATGAGGTATTCTGGATGATGAAATTTCCCAAATACTTGAAATTGAACTCGTTGGATGCTAAAATAAGCTATTTCTAAGGAAAATCGTATCTCATTGCCACTTTAAGTAGAATATACCATAGTCTAGTAGAATTAGACATAATCAAAAACAAAAGTAAATGTCTTCCTTCTCTCCAGAAGATGATCTTCACTTTCTGTTGTTGCCTTTTGGCTTATCAGCATCATTTTTTTTTTTTTTTTAAGATTTTATTTATTTATTTTTAGAGAGAGGAGAAGGGAGGGAGACAGAGAAGGAGAGAAACAGCAATGTATGGTTGCCTTTCACATGGCCCTCACAGGGGACCTGGCCCGCAACCCAGGCATGTGCCCTGACCGGGAATCGAACCAGGACCGTCTGGTTCCCAGCCCGCGCTCAATCCACTGAGCCACACCAGCCGGGGCTCAGCATCATTTTTGACTGTTAATGTTTAAAGGCAACAGGGTCTCAGTTATATGAAGGGAGAATACAACCAACCAACTTGGAAGCTTTTGACTAGGGAGATGTTGGGAGGCTTACTATGGGAGCTCACACATATTTCATCACAAAAAAAATACTGTTTTTCAAAACATGAAACTAAGTCAAAAGCTTCTTTGACCCTTAGTATTTATATCTAAATCAAGTGTCCAAATTAAGCATCATTTGTATTTCATCTTTAATAATTTTCTAAGTATGGGCATTTATAATAAATGCCCACCCTTCTGATTTTGGAGTTCTCCAAGTTCTTTATTCAGCTCTCCCTTACTCTTCTCACTCTTCTCTCTCTTCTCTAACTTCTTCAGCCGTCTGAAGCAACTGACTCCCAAATCTACAGCTCTGTGTACAACCTCTTCTTCCTGAGGTTTACTTTCACACCCTTCTTGAACAACTCCACTTGAATAACTCCAGATGTCTCAAATTTAATACATCTAAACTCTGTCTTCTTCAATTACAAAATAAAGGGAAATTTGTTTCCTTGTGTTACTGTCCACCTCTCTGCTGGTGTTAAAAAATGTCCCTTGTTCTCCTCTTGAATGCAGTCTTTTGGATCCTTTTGTAGTCATTTCGTTCTTACCTTACTGTCAGTGCCCTAGTCCAAGTTTTTATCTTTCATTTGGACTATTACAGAATAGCTCAGTTCTTTTTACCCCTAGCCATCCTTTCACAATGCCATCAGATTTCTTGGAAATCGCAAATTACCTCGTTGGTTTTTACATGTATACACAGACCACCATCCCACACCTTCCACACTAAAACCTCTAATGGTTCATTACTTCCTGTCAGGTCTAAAAGCTCTTTAGCTTAGCATTTAGGTCCCTTCATGGTCAAGTCAGAATTTAATAATTTCAGTCACACATTACCTCCATGCATCCTACTATATAGTCATGTTTATAACATACTTTATAATGGAACATCCATCTCAATTTTATCTTGTAACAGCTCTTAATGAAGAGGTTAGGAGCAGATGGGTTCATCCTCATTTTGTAAGTGAAGAAATCGAAACTTACAGAAGTGAAATGTCTTGTTTATGGTTTAAAAGCTAGCTAGTAAGACAGTCACAACTCAGACCCATATTACTTCTCTCTTACCCTGCCAATTAGGAGTGAGTACCAGCATGGGAAAAATGCCTTTTTACCCATTCAGTAATGTTATCTCTGGAAGACAAAGGTCATATCTAGAATGATACCTTTGAAAGCTCCAGGATACTTGTTCCCAATCCTTTGGACTATGAGAATTCCTTTTTTAACATCAATTAATTCTATAGTGTCTCCCATGTCATAGAAGTTGGATACATGGTTAAGAACATGACAGAGCTACTCTGGAGTCCAGTAATATTTTGAAATTATGTTTTAATCACATTATCTGTGTGGTTTAATGTAATTATAATGGGTCTAACTATAAATGCTTGATATGCATGTAGATTTCAAGATTTTTGCAATAACCAACTATCCAGAGGCCCATTGCTCTGCGGCAGTGATTGGAACCATTCTGGAGCAGTATTGATGAGACTTGGCAACACTGGCACTGGTTAGATAGTCTTTCATTCTCCTGTACAGTGCTAAATTTACCACAGTTTACAAAAGTAAAATTTGGGAAAGTGTCCCTAGAATAGATTCATTTCATTGTGAAATTATTACTTCTGTATCTGTGAGATTTGTAAGACCATACATAAACTTTATAGTTTGCTGTATTATTCCCCCTACTAGTTATAATTAATTACTCACATTATTTCACTTCATTGTGAAAAAGCTACCTATCTAAAATACAATGTTTCACTCAGTCATTTGCTCTGAAAAAAGCAATAACAACAAAAGAAAACCTTTTTCAGTTAATACGGGAGCCGAGATGGTCAGACACCTTTTCATTACTGGTTTCTACTAATGTGCAACTGATGATCAGCCATACAGAAAATAAAATATTTTTGTATACTCACATACTGCTTTTCTCTGTTAGGAGTCAGGTAAATGGTTGGTTAATCTAACATATATTGAGCATGAATTGTATGCCAATAATCTTCTGTGTACTTTAGAGATTGGAGAGAGTACAGAAATTAAAAAGTATTATTCCTTCCACCCTAGCTGGGTAGCTCAGCTGGTTAAACGTTGTCCCCGTACGTCGAGGTTGCGGGTTTGATCCCCAGTCAGCACACCTATAAGAATCAACCAGTGAATGCATAAATAATTGGAACAACAAATCGATCTCTCTCTCTCTCTCTCTCTCTCTGTCACAAAAATAAAAATAAAAAAAGCATTGGTCCTGCCTTGTAATCTATATAGTATTTGGATAGGTAGACATTTATTCATTTATTTTGTAAGTATTTATTGAGCACATAGCATAGGATAGACCCTGTACTTAGGTATTGGTGATTCAGTGGTGAACAAAACTGCAAAAAAAAAAAGAAAAGCCTGCTTTTGTGTAGTTTGCATTCTTGTAGAAAGAGACAGACAATAAACAGTAAGTAAAATACATACACTATGGAAAATGGGAAAAGGTAGAAAAGAAGAAACGGTATTGTAGCTTTGGAAAGAGTGGTTGGGAAGATTTCACTGAAAAGGTGACATTGGAGAAAGATCTGAAAGGAGTGAGTGAGCCCTGTGAAAGACGAGAGAGGAAGAGCAAGTGAATACAAAATGCAAAGGCCCTGGATCTGGTGCTCCTGGAGTGGTCCCCAGAGCGGCCTATTAACTAGAGGGGCAGTGTAGGTCAGAGGTAGTTTGGCCTGGAGGATTCATCACAGGTATAGGGCATTTATAGCCCATTGGTAATGATTTTGAATTTTAGTATGAATGAAATTGGAAACATTTGAAGGTTTTCAGCAGAGAAATGATATGATCCTACTTGAAATTAAAAGGTAAAAGCTGGCTGTTGTGTGTCAGATTGACTATTGGGGACAGATTGACTGACAGGGAAACCAGATGAACTATTGAAGTAATCTAGGAAGGATAGCAGTAGAGGTCATGGAAGGTACCATGTTTCATATCTATTTTAAACATTAAGTGAACAGGATTTGCTCATGTTAGAAGTGGGACAAAGCGTCAGCGGACATGACTGTTTCTGAGGTTTGTAAGCATATATTGTTGTAGTTTTGTGTGTAGGTCATGGAGGGCGACAACAGGAGATGAAAGCGAGAGCATATCTGGGGGCCCGTCAAAACGGTCATGTGAGGGAGTTGGAAATTCATCGCAAAGGAATTAGGAGGTACAGTCAGTCTACATCAGAACTATATAGTCTTCAAGCTTAGTGTCTTACTGTTTTTCTTATCCTTTTCACCTCTTCCTTCACATCATAGCTTTTCCTTCCTGTGAATATCCATTCTCTTAGACCCCCTTCCTCTGTCAGAACATCCTATCTAGAAAGAAACAAATCTGAAACACCTCTACATTGTCTTGTAACAGTTCCAGTTATACTTGTTTAAGCTTTCAAATAATTTTTGTTGAAGAAATTTTAGGTATTTTAGAAATAGGAAGGGAAATATGTTTTTTGGAGGAAGAGGACACTGTCTATTTAATTTTGAAACCATATTGATGCTAAGAGCAATGCTGAAAATATACTTGCTGTGATAAAGTTTTAGAAACTTTTTTTTTTTTTTTTAAAGATTTTATTTATTTATTTTCAGAGAGAGGAGAAGGGAGAGAGAAAGAGCAATGTATGGTTGCCTCTCACATGGCCCTCACTGGGGACCTGGCCCGCAACCCAGGCATGTGCCCCGACTGGGAATCGAACCGGGACCCTCTGGTTCCCAGCCCGCGCTCAATCCACTAAGCTACACCAGCCGGGCAGTTTTAGAAACTTTTAGATAAGAGTAATCATTTGCTCCTCACCCATATTCCCCGTCCTGTGCATTCCCCCTTAATATAGACCTTTTTGTTCTGTTGCTCAGAACTCCCTCACTGCAGAGATCCAGAACCTGTTTTCCTAGTATCTTCATCCTTTAATTTGTGGTCTGATCTACCCCCCTCTTTCATGCTATGGTGGTTAAGTTTTCCAGAGTCTTAATAACAATTTTTTTTTTTTTACTGGTTTAATAAAGTTTTATTTTTCAGAATGTGCAGCTGGTGGGACCTGTTGTTCGTGCATCTTCACCAACAGATGGGGCATCCCCACCTTTGGTGTTTCTGGTGTAAATTACTTGAGCTCTGTGCTTTGAAACTAGTTTAATAAGTCCTTTACTAAGGAGCTCCTGTAGGGCTGCCCTAGCCAAGGAACCACGGATCTTCAGTCGCTCAGAGATAACAGCTGGGGTTATAAGCTTGTAGTTGGGAACTTCCTTACAGAGTTTATCATATGTTGCTTTGTCAAACAAGACTAGGTTATTGAGCCTGTCTCGAACTTTGCCTTTGGACCACTTCTTCTCTTTGGCCTTGCCCCCAGATTTGTTCACTGGGTCTTTGTCTTTCTTGGCAGACTTCCCAGCATCTTTCTTCTTCTTGTCGTCCTTGGGTGGCATTGTGAAACTCGAGGAGCGCCAGATCTCCTTAATAACAATTTTTATTGCCTTAAATTGCCTAGCACCTGGGATACGTGAAAGTGGACGGTGAATCCTGTTCATTAAAGTCTTGGAGGTAAAGTGGAGGGAAGATACAGGAGAAGATGGTAGGCTAGAACAACACAGGGCATAACAGAGAGAATGAGAACCCAAGTTTAGTTTCATTATATGAAGAAATTTTGTCTTTGCAGTACATATATAGCGATGTGGTCATGGCAGTTATGAAGGACTGGGAAAACTATTAATATTGATGCTGCCATTGCATACTAGATGACGAAAAGGAAAGAATTGAATTGAAGACTGTTAAAATTCTAATCCCTAGTCACTTTTGTTAAAGATTCACTATAGACTACCTATATCACATATTATTCATAATTAGATACTTGATTTAATTTATATGGTAAACTTTTTGCTTATATGTTCAGTTTTATAGTTACACATTAAGTATTGTCATCTGTTTATAATTTTCATCAGAAAAAAAACATTCTCATATTGTCCCTGGAGAATTCTTAGTATTTATGTTATCAATTGGCTTGTATAATTATAGCCAGTATTATTATAATTATAGCCAATAATTATAATTATTGTTTTGTACTATTCATTCTGTATATGCTGTGTTTTAAAATAGCCTAACACCAGATTAGGTGTCTGGCTTTATAATTACGTCTAGAGCACTAGTTTGAACACAGTTGTATTCCTTTCTTGTCAGTATTGGGAGGTCGAGCTTGATTTTTGGAAATCTTAATATGAGCACCATTAATTTCATATTAGGGAAGAGTTATCTAAACTCCTTTTATTTTGTCACTATTGGTGGCTTTCAGTTTAGAGTTTAGTAGTTTTATGATAGTACATGCAGTACCTAAAAGTTACCAAGAGATTAGCTTGCTTAAAATTTCAAGTTGTTCCCTGGCTGTTGTAGCTCAGTGGATTGAGTACCAGCCTGCAAACCAAAGGTTGCCGGTTCGATTCCAAGTCAGGGCACATGCATTTTCATGTCGTATGTGGAATATGCATACTTAACAAAATTATATGGATCCTGAACATAGTTCTCTCTTAGATAACACCTGCTCTTGAAAATGAGCCAGGCTGATAGGGAGATGTTTGGAAATTTAGATACATCTGAGGACTATTTCTAATGCAGACTCAGAACTTCAAGTGGTGTTCACGTGCATTAGAGCTGAGATCCTTTTCTAAAATTGTAACTTTTATTTCCATCAAATAGCTTGTTCTAAAGCATCTGTGATTCCACTTTAGTCATTTGGTTTAGTGCACAGTCTCTGGTTGCTAACTGTTTAATCTATATGTATCTGAATAAATTATTTTAAAAATAAATTATTCTTATTTATTCCCCTCGGTTTCCAATTCATTGTATTCAGTTGTCAGATTTGTTTTAGATAGTTTTATCAGCTACTTGGGACTCTGAATAAAAAGATTTTGAACTCTGAGAATAGCTTAATCATCTCTTAAGTTTTCAGAACCTATGTGGCTGCATTAAAATAACTGAAATGTACATTTCCTCCTTTGGCTTGCTCTGAATATTAAGTAAATGAGGATGATTAAGAGAGTGATCTTGAAGAAATTCAGCCTTGGTTACTCTCCTCATCACATGCAGAGGCCAGCATAGGAAAGTTTACATTAAAACTGTGTGTGGAAACTACTTACCAGCCTTTTACATGAATAAACCTTTGAAAAGTTTTTTCTTTTATTTCAGGAATTCATCGTTTTGGCATGTAAACTCAGCCTTTCCATGTTTAGACAAACTTCTAAAATTCTGTATCTGGCAAGTTAGGTCCAAGGAGTTATCTATACTGTGTACAACTAATTTGTTTCCACTTTTTTATGGTTACTAAAAGTTTCAGACTGGCTGCATTTGCCCAGCATGTAGCATGTTAAAAAGCCCCCCTGCCTTTTTTTTTTTTCCCTCCTTTAAATAGGATTATTGAGATCTGATTTTTATTTCAGTCCCCTCAGACTTCAAAGCTGTTCTGTTGACTTCTGGCTCTCTGCTTATAGACTGCGTGCTACTTCTGTTGTAGGTGTCTACTGCTACTTGTCCCTTTTCTTTCTCTTCTCCTGATTTCCCTTTGGTTTGTACATTCTTCTTGGCTCCCAGGCCAAGTGATTTAGTTTGATCATCATATTTCTCTAAGAATACTGCTTTCCTTCTGCTCTGTGAATTGGCTGGTCAGAGCATGCCAGGGTAACCACTGTATTTGGCTGTCTGTGTATTTTCCTTGATGGTTGCTGATACATTGATTCTTTTTTACCAAAGAAGATAATTTGGCAGTTCTTCATTTTTTGTTACTTAAAGAGCACTATTTACTTCTTAAAAAAGAGATGTTACTGAAAAAGAAATATTCTTTAAAAAATAATTGTGGTCAAGAAATAAGCTCTTGGGCTTTGTTTGTGTTCTTAATAAATATATCCTACTGGTCAAATGACATTTTCTGGCAAAATGAATACCCCAAAGCAGAAGCATATTTTGTGGAATTTGTTAATATCCACTGTAAACATCTACAACACATTGTAGGAATGTTAAATGTGCATATGATAATAGACTATAGTTTATTTTTATAAAAAATAAATTTTAATTTAATAATTGTAGATAAACTCAAAGCGTGGAAGTGACTTAAGCAGTCATTTCCTTTTGCAGAACAGTACTTCTTTTAGCAAAAAGTGATGCAAAGGGCCCTGGCTGGGTAGCTCAGTTGTATAGAGCATCCTCCTGATAAGCCAAGGTTGCAGATTCGATCTTGGTCAGGGCACGTACAAGAATCAACCAGTGAATGCATAAATAAGTAGAGTAACACATTGATGTTTGATGTTCATTGTTCTCCTTCTCCCCCTTCTCCTTTCCTTCCTCTCCACCCTTTCCCCCTCTCCTTTCTTTCTCTAAAATCAATTTTTTTAAGTATTTTTTAAAAAGTGATGAAAAAGGCATTTAGCACTGATAGATATTGTTGAGATAAATGACATGCTTCTGACACAGCTGTGCTAAAGTCTTTAAAGGGGTTTTCTGCAGTAAAGTAATTGGATATCTCTTATTTTGAGACTTTACTTTTACTTTTCAGCTTTATTTTAGCTCTCTTTAGTGTGAATAGAGGGTGGATGGCCAGAACTTAAAGAAAAAAAATATATATGTGAAGTCATTCCTTTGAGGAAAAAAATCCTTTTGCTGTCCTATATTAGCTTTAGTGAAGAAAGTGAGTCCCGTATGTTAGTGTATTTGAAATATTAGAGAACTCCTACTTATATGAAAGAGTGGTTTGTTAAAATGTAGATACTTTTTAAATTGTAATAAAATTAGCTATGTAGGTAGCTATTTAAAAATAAAAGCAAAAGCCTACGTTTGGTCATTTTCCATAACATGTCCCATATTAAACAATGGCATACTTTACTCTGGCCACAGTTACTTCACTTGGCTCTCTTTTCTCTTATCAAGAGGGGGAAAGGTATGTCTTGAGCAATATATATTTCATCAATTTCTGTTATAACTTAAGGTAAAGTTTTTTTTCTACAAGATTCTGCTATATTCAAGTGTGAGGCATTTTGCAGGATTGAGAAGGATACTCTTAAGTCTCAATGGGTAACTACTGATTTATATTTGATGAGTTTTATAAAAATCCCACTATGCCTACTGATTCAGAATCTGAAAGTGGGGTCCTTGGATTTGTATTTTTAGCCAGATCTTCAGGTAATTTTTTTAAAGGCAAGGTCAGGAATTAGGAATTAATACTAAACAACAGAATAAATATAATACCTCATAGTGCAATATAAAATTCAGTTAAAGATTGGTACATTAATTTTTATATTAAAGTAAATAATTTATTATGAAATACATATAAATATTCTTTAATAAGACTTATACTTTCGCCCTGGCTGGTGTAGCTCAGTGGATTGAGCACAGGCCTACAACCAAGGGGTTGCCGGTTCGATTCCCACTCAGGCCACATGCCTGGGTTGCCAGCCAGGTTCCCAGTGGGGGACACATGGGAGGTAACTGCACATTGATATTTCTCTCTCTCTTTCTCCCTCCCTTCCCTTCTCTCTAAAAATAAATAAAATATTAAAAAAAATACTTATACTTTCTATGACCTACTTTGGGCTACGCTTACAGATTCCTCAGGACATGTGAATTCACTCTCCTGCCTATTCAGATGCATAGGTACATATGTATAAGAAACATTACTACTAGGCTATTTGTTGAATTATTATGGCAAAGGAAGGAAATAATAGATTCATTACCTTTTAAAACGGCGCTGAAGCAAGAAGAAGAAAGGAAAAACTGTTAGAAGGATTGAGTAAAAGAAAAAGCAGAGATAACAGCAAGTAATTGAGACTCATTCAACCTCCTCCCCCTTTTTTTTGGTCTAGACACATAGTTATTTGCTGATTAATAATTAGTAATTTGTGCCCATCATAATGGATGTGTGAGTTTAGAGGAGGTGGGATACATAGCAATCATTTCCTTTTGCATGTAGCATCTGGAGCGATAACATGGTTACAGGTGGAAGGGGTGTTGCTACTAACTGTGTAACACGTGTTGTCTCAAAATGGAGGACTTTCTGTTTAGAATTTTATTGTATTTGATTTCTGTAGAGAGCAATGAATAGAATTTGAAAAACCATTTTAATAAATGGAGAGTTGTTTTTCACTAGTCTAAAAATACATGGTAATTTGGAAAATTTTTTAAAGGATTTGTGGAAAATAGCTGAAATGTAAAATAGATTAATTGAATTTTCCCTATGACATGCACATCCGTACAGTGAAACCTGTACTTAATAAGTTGATGAGAATAAACAAGCAGTTGTTTATCTTGTTCCTGATTATGCCTGTTTTGTATTTGGTTTTAAAATACTAAGTTATATGGAGAATATTTTATTTTTTTGGTGATACAGAATATTTGAGTGTTAATGGAATTTTATTCTTTCTTAGGTCATGTTTACTGGTGAAAATATTCCCGTTCATCCTCATGTTTATAGCAATGGTCATATCTGTTTATCCATTCTAACAGAAGACTGGTCCCCAGCGCTCTCAGTCCAATCAGTTTGTCTTAGCATTATTAGCATGCTTTCCAGCTGCAAAGAAAAGGTAGGACTTTTCAGAATTATTTTAGGTAATATCTCTTCTTTCAGTTTAGGTAGGGAAACTATTTTAATGTACATTTTGTTTAAAGGAAGGACACAATGCTTTTTATTATATAGGAAATAACATATTTAGTAATAGAATGAGAAATTATTTTGATAATTTTTCATTCCAAATAGAAGTCATTATTTTATATTTCTTAAACAGGAAATTTCTGCAGATGTTCTTAAATAATCTGAATTTTATTTCCGTAAACATGCACAGGATAAAAGTGTCTTAAGAAATTCTCGTTTCTAAATTTCACAGTGGAAAGCCCCAGAACCCAAGAATCCTAGGATTCTCCCTCCCCCTCCCCTTTCCTGTCCGCTGTCACTGTCTTTCAGGGCGGTTCCCAGGAACCTGATTTGCTATTACAATGGTTAGGTTGAAGAAGGAAGATTACCGGTAAAATTTTCAGGACTTTTCCTCTTATTCTCCTTTAGAAATCCACAGATTTTTTTGTCCGATGAAGAAGGAAAAAAAGACCAACAAGAAGAATCACATGAGTTAAATTTAGGATATCCTTTTAAAAGTACCTAAATCCTCTGCAGACATTCCTGGTCCTCTTGTCATTCCTGCTTCTGAGTTTAGTGTAGCACAATGTTCGTGTAGTTCTACATTTTTTAAAGCCTCACTTTTCCATGAGGGTTTCCTTCTGCATTCTTTTTAAAAGAAGAAACTAACTTACCTTTGAGATTAGAGAGCTCAGAGGTTATTTTAGAAGGCTTTTTTTCCCCCATGTTCCCCAAATTGAACTGTCATTTTTATTAAATTAGTATTTAGAGAACTTTTAAGATAGTATTTTATTTTTAAATGGTAGGTTATCTAGACTCAGACACTTTAAACCACTGTTTGCAAAGTAAGTTTCTTGGAATGTTTGTTCCATGGAAGGTTTCTTAATGTTAGGTTTAAAAAGGGAGGGAAATGGTTTTTGTTTAACTAGTCATGAGAAATAATGTGTTAAATTGTATTTTTTAAAAATATAACTTTAAGAGCCCTTAATATGCAATTTTATATACCATATAAGAAAGGAAATTAACTGACAGTTAAACTTGTGACACAGCATTAGTTAAAAGACAGGTATCCCCTATGGGAGTAGGGGCAGGCTGGGTGGAGAAGGGGCAAAGGGAAAAATTGGGACAACTGTAATGGCATAAACAATAAAATATTTTTAAAAAATAAAAATGAAAAAGACATGTATCTCCATTCAGGGACATTAAAATGTTCAGCAAAAAATGTACATCTTAGAAGGAATGAAATGGGGTACATATTATCTAACGTAAATCTCACTTTTTAACTTCCCTTTCCTCTTTGCTGTTGGCTTTTCTAAGCTGCATTTTAAGGCTGCACTTGAGTTTTTGTTAAGTCCAAGGAATTTGGAAACAAGTACAATTTATTGCTTCCGTATTTTCTCCTCCCCCTTCTCCACCCCCCCTACCCCGCCCCACATACCAGTTTTAAACTTTCAAGTGTAGAGCAGAGCAGTTTGCAGTGACGAGGGCTTCTGTGTCCCTGCTAATGTTTAATGTCTATAGAAAGGTGAGGCAGGAACAGAATTGAATAGGAAAAGTTAAAAGATGAATACCAGTGAAGGCTGCACATAGCTCTTGCATAGTCCTGATGATTTTTAACCTTTGTTTACATTTAAATATAATGATTTACTTTTAAAAACTAGAAAGTGACTATCTTTTCTACCTCCTTCATTCTTTTCTTTGCTTTACCATTTCTCTCACGTTCTAGTTATTTGCTATTATTTCTTACATACTTAGTATGACTAATACAATTTAAATGGTTGATAAACTATATTATATAAATTATCTGGAAGTCAGAATTCTGGCAGCATTAGTTCTGTGAAATATAAAATCCAGCAAACATTTCTTTGATACTTAACTATATGTTATTTTTACTGTGCCAAGTACTAGGATACAAAGACAAACAGGAAACTTTCTTTGCCATTAAGAGGGTCTAGCTTCAAATAAACTTTAAAAAGTCTTTTAAATTCTCACCAAAATTTTATTCTGTGGTAGACAAGTTTGTATGAGTTCTACTTTATTAGTAGACTCTTTTTTTAATATAAATTTTAATTTTTACTATAGGTATTTGAGAACTTTGATTTAGTCATAATTCTTTTATTCCAGTTTCCCTTTTCATTGTCAAGAATGGTTCTCTAAACTGAAGACCTTTAAATGTACTATGTCTTAAATAAATAAAATCTTAAAAAAAAAATTTTAAAAAATGTATTATGTCTACATTTCAGTAGATTAAAGATAATTTCTGATATTGAGACCAGGGGTTTTAAAATTTTCAGTAATCTACCCTTTATTCTTAGTGCCCTTAAAATATAGATAGTCCAAATTCCCAGCCTGTATTCCATTTCTAAAACAATTTTGGTAATCCATCTTATTATATAGTTTATTTTTTCTAAGAACCCTATCTCCTTGATCACTTACCAGTTTGGTTATATTCTTGACTTAAACGTATAAGTGGTGTTTTTCTTTCTTAAATGTTTTTTTCCCAATTGGGTTCTAATAAACACACACATAAAAGTAGTTTATGAAATTATTTGCCGTAATAGTAGCAATTCACATGAACACTGCTTATGACTTTGCAGGATAAACAGCAGATCATCTGTTTTTTTGAAGTAGCCAGGTATCCTATTTCATAATACTAATTTTTCAGGAATTTCCTCAAACCCAAGGGTAACCTTGGGATAATTATTGAACATCTTATGCTCTATTCTTCCCTTTTGTTAAATTAATACTAACTCAGAGGGGCATTACAATGCTCAACTAAGAACCTCATAGTTATGTAAGTGAGTTTTAGACGTGCCAAGTGGACTGTTTGCTTTTCCTTCCTGCTATCTAGGTAGTCCTGCTCTCACTGCTTTTTGGTTGGAACTATCATATTGTTTACAAACCTGCCCTCAGTGGCTTTAGTACAGATTGATATGTTTCTAGATCTTTGTAGTGTCACATATTTCTTGTGTCTGATAAATGTAAAATCGTTTTCAGAAAAATTCTATTCTATAATCTATCTTCAATGTGTTGGCATCACTGTTTCTGATGTAGCGCCCTTACAGAGCTGCCACGTGTTTGTAATATGGTGCTAAGTCAGGACTTGTATACAGCAGAAATGCCCATATAGCTTTTCCCCTTTTTCATGTACGTTGTTTGGAAACTTAATCCCACTTCTCTTGTTTGGAAAAGTAATCCTTTGGTCTGTCCTTGCTGATACTATCTTACAGAAAAACAATAATCCTTTGTGGAGTTGCATTAGTTTCTCAGACAAATCTAGTTAGGTAGACTTTTCTGTTTTAATTAGCTCACAAAATTGTTAAATTATTTCTAGTGAGATAAGATAAATGAAGCCAAATTTTTTTTATAGCCTAATGCTGCTACTTTTGGTTAATAGTTAATTCTCTACTAATCCTGTTGGAACCTAACCCAAACTACCTTGCCCCTGTTTTTTAAAAACAATTTCAGTGTCAAGAATCTACATTCCCAATAGCATACTCAGTAAAACATATTAAAAAAAAAAAAGAATCTACATTGCCTAGAATTTCTTTCAGTTATGCTACCAGCATTTATATTGTTTTTTTATTCATGTTATAATAGTTTTGCTAAAGCTTTTATTAAAACTATCTCTCCCTTATGTTTTTCTATTTTACAACTTCTTATCTATGTAAACTTTTTTTGGTTTCAGAGACGACCACCAGATAATTCTTTTTATGTTCGAACATGTAACAAGAATCCAAAGAAAACAAAATGGTGGTATCATGGTAAGCGGTTTTATTTTCGAATAATAACTTTCAGCATTTTAGCTTGAAAGATTATATATCTGTTTGCTTGAGAAAAAGAAGGGAATATAATTGATGTTAAATTTTTGTAATATGGAGAAAATTCTTTAAAATACTTTAAGACATTTTATGGGTAAGTTATTAGCTTCTTATGGGGCATATAAAACCATAATCATCATACAAATAAAACCTAAAATTGCTTTAACATTTTGAAACTCTACCATTTTATTTCAAAAAGGAAGTCCTTAATACTAATCTTTAGGTCTAATTAGAGCTTGTTATTGGAAAACCTGTTGTTTAAAATAGAAGTTTTTATGCCTTATGTACTCATTTAGTTCTGATACTATTCTTTGGGAGGGGGACCACATTGTTAGAGATGACCCATTAAAGAAAGCTCTTCCTATTCTAATAGTTATTCCTAAAAAAAATGAGGTTCTGCTGATTGTAGTTTATGTAAACAATACTCTCAATAATTTTGAATTTCTGGTGTTTGTTGATAGGGTGATGGTAACTTTTATAATTGAAAGCTGCTACCATCTTTTCTAAACTGACCTTACTGTATCACCAAAAAGATGTTTAAAATTAAAAACAAAAAGTTTATATTCCTCCATGTACTTTTTAAAACAGCTATACAGAACCCACTCCCTGTGATTTTGTATACATAAGAGCATTTCCTCTGTTTGTTTTTTTTAAAACGTTATTTTAATAAATTAAAACTGACAAAACAAACTAATAGGAATGGAGCCTTTCCCTCTTACCTTTCTTTCTAGTATGAAACCTTTTATCTTAGTTAATTTGAGTCAATTAAAAACTTTGTTAAATGAGCCCTGGCTGGTGCAGCTCAGTGGATTGAGCGCGGGCTGGGAACCAAAGGGTCCCGGTTCGATTCCCAGTCAGGGCACATGCCTGGGTTGCAGGCCAGGTCCCCAGTGAGGGCCATGTGAGGAGCAACCATACATTGCTGTTTCTCTCCCTCTCTGTTTCCCTCCCTTCCCCTCTCTCTAAAAATAAATAAATAAAATCTTAAAAAAAAAAAAAAAAACTTTGTTAAATGATAAGGAGTTCTCTAGGTGTTGAGATTAAAGATGGCTGGAGTCAGTACAATAGAATAGCACTATTCCAGCAGCTATAAAATAGTAAACACAGAAAGAAGAAAGCTATTCCTGAGATCTACCAAAATATGCATATTTGGGATAATGTTAATGAGAAATGCAGATGACCTAGAAGAAGAAAAAACAAAACTTTTAAGAGCTATTAAAAAAAAAAACCTTCGGTGAGAAACCAGTATTATTTTAAAAAATGTGTATTCTTTACAAATTAAAGCTTTGATGTAAGTCAGTGAAAATCCAGTGGAATGATGGTGTGGGTGTTTTAAAGATTTTGAAAAAATCACCTGAATTTTGAACTAAAAGATAATGAAAGAGAATTAATTTACCAGGCACCAAAACGTATTGATACAAGAATAGACATTGAAATACAATTACTCTTTTGTAGGCCTTTCCACATAATAATATTTGTATATATGGAGAATAAGATGTCACAAATCAGCAAAAAGAGAAAAAATTGTTTTGTAATTAACCTTGTTAGAGAATTGGTGATCATTTTGGGAAAGAAAAACTTACATTTTTATTTCATGTATGGAATATTTTCTGTGGATTAAATTAAGCAATTTTTAATGCAACAATAGAAAAAGTATTTTTTTTAAAGTTGGGTATTATCTCTGGAGGAAGGAAAAATATCTGAAATTAAAGGTAGTCATAAAGAAATTAAACACTGAGTTATATGAAAATGTGAACCTTTTATAAAAGCACCAAAAAACTTAAAGTCACAGTTACTATAAAGCTAAAAAAGTTATTAAATGTAATTAAAGTTAAACATAGCTTATTAAAAATAAAGAAAATTTATGAAAGTTGCTTAAGCATACATATAAGAAAAGCATGAGTGGAAAAATTCAACACTAAAATAATTACAAATTTAATATTTGAAACTGTTACTGAATTGGCAGAGTTTTATAAATAAGTGCAGTGCTGTAATAGAGTATTGATTGGGTGGAATAAAATAGTGTTTTCTTACTTGCTGGTAGGATAGCAACTTAGTGTAGTCCTTTAAGAAAGCGGTTCAGCAGTATTAAGCTTGAAGATTAAAGTCAACCTTTTGTCTCAGATACTTGTGAGATTTCTTCCTAAGACAATCATTTTTAATACAAAGAAAACATTTTATGCATGAAATGTTCTGTGGAACATTATTTATAATACACACCCTGTTTCTTTTCCTCCACATTGTTGCCTCTACATGTGCTATTGACATGGAATGAACCCTTCCACACACAGCCCTGTCTTCTTGGGAACTCCTTCACCAGAGCCTTGTTGACTGCTCCCTCCTTTAAGGAATCTAATAAACTTTATTACTGTGACTAGAATGCAGATTTTGTTTTAGTTTTTAAGATATCCCCAGATCATTCTGATACAGCTGGTCACTTGAGAACTTCTGTTTCAGGGATTCTTAGCTATAAAAGGACAACTTTTCGAATAAGATGCGCTGATAATCAGACCTAAGGAATTCTTTCTGAGCACTGAAGATCCACTAAAATTTTAACAAGACTTTACATTAATTAAACAGCCCTTCAGTTTACGTGGCTGCTTCTCATTCTTTTACATCCTCTTGCCTTTTAGAACCAAACACTGTGCTTCCATTTCCTTCTGTGCTTTTAAATGTCCAAGCTCCAAAGATAGAGGTCACTTTATTTCAGACTCAGTCTCACTAATAATAGAAGAATTCCATTGTCTTTTCTAATGTTTTTAAACTAAGTTTTAAAATTTGAGAAGAAATTGTATTAGAGTGATGAATTTTAAAAATACATCTGTTTTCAAAGTATAACTCTCTCTACCACTGTATTCCATCCCAGGGTTAGATGGTATATTTCTATTTTTACCTTCCTTAGTACTTCATAGGGGAATTTCAAAAAGAGCATCATCTTTCACTCTGGCTGGTGGCTTAGTTGGTTAGATCATTGTCCCTTGCTCCAAAACGTTGCGGATTTGATCCGCAGTTGGGATAGTACAGGAGGCAACTGATCAATGTTTCTTTTTCACATTGATGTTTCCCTCTCTCCCTGTCCCTGCCTGCCCCTCTCCTTTCCCCTCTCTATAAAATCAATAAACGTATCATTAGGCAAGGATTGGAAAGAAAGAGAATCGTCTTTTGAGTTCTCTAATGCTGCCTTATATAGTTGAAAGGACTTAGGAGAAGTCCCTTATCTAAGATAACTTCCAAAACTTCTTATTACCTGCCTTTTTGAATAGAAATGGAGAAAAGTCACATAGTGATACTAGAAATACAAAAGTTAATTCTTTAAAATAAAATACACTTAATGGTAGAAGTTATTTTGATAGTTAATAGTTTTTATTTATTACTGAGAAATCCATACTTTCATAACTAAACTAGAAAAGTCTGTTAATAATTTGAGGATGGATCATCTTTAAGTTAGCCAAAAAGTGCCAAGAAAAGAGGCCTTTCAAACAAAATTTACCTTTTACTAAATGTAAAATAGTCTAGGGTTTGTATAAGAATTAATTTTCCCAATAAACAGATTAAAAGTATACTTTCTTCTCCCTCCTCCAAAATATAGATTAGCCATTTTTTAAAGGCACTGGGTTCTAATTCAACTAAATCATGAGTATCCTCGTCCAGTTTCAGTCCTGGGATGGTATCCTGGCCCCAGGTACAGAATTAAAAAAAAAAAATTTCCCTTTTATTTTTGTCCCTTTTTTTAGATTTGATTTATTTTAGAGAGAGGGGAAGGGAGGGAGAAAGCGGGAGAGAAACATTGATGTGCAAGAGATAAATCGATTGGCTGCCTCTCACACACCCCCACCAGGGACCCAGCCAGCAACTCAGGCATGCACCCTGACTGGAAATCGAACTGGCAACCTTTCAGTTCATAAGCCAACACTCAATCCACTGAGCCACACCAGCCAGGGCCAAATGTTTTTCCATTTACAGATAATTCTGTTCAAAACATCCTCAGTTTATTAACCTACAGTGACCATTCTTACCTCAACATGTTCTCTGCTCCTGCTTGAACCCCGCATGCTTAAATTATTCCCTACCCACATTCTCCCTTAAATAAACAGTTTTGCTCCATGAGTGAGCCTGATATGAAGTCAAGGAAGGGTAATGTTAGAGTGTACTTGGAGATGGTAGAGCAACTGCTCTGCCATAAATGTGGGTGGGTACGTGCAGAAAATCTTCTTTGAAATTTTTCTTCATCTTTAACTATGTAGCATATGTTGTCTTCTTTATACATTTCAGAGTTAACAGTTACAGGCAATGTGAAAAATAGCCCACCTTGGCATTGTAGTTGAATTTCAAAAATCTTGTCTAAAAGGTAATCATACTCACTTGTAAAGCAGAGCACATGAGTGAGGTTTTAGAGTTTTTCAGTTGTTAGTTGCTTTTCTGCTTAGCTGCTTTAGTTCTAAAAGATCGTCATGGATCGTATTCTCTTTGTAACACCAAGTTACCAAGAAATATGGTCTTTTTATTTCTTAGCATCATCTAATTCTGAAAGGATTACAAGGTGTGACCTGCAAAGCAAAACAAAAAGGTCAGAGACTGAACAAAGACTTGCTTGGAATTGGATAAACTCCCTGAAACACTTTCAGTTTCTAGAAACTATGCCGAATTGCAGGCCTCGGGTGTCGAGCTCCACAGTCCTGCTCCCTGGTGCTAACCACCATCCACGGATCAGCATGGGTCAGAGTGTCTGTCAAGTGTAATCAAAGAGGCGGGAGGGGTTTTGGGTTTAGATTGGTGATATATATGTACTTCAAAGGGAGCTTCTGGATGCAAGATGCAGGCACTATTAAGGAAAATTTAGTTTATCTCTTGGTTTTAGAAAAAGAGATCTCAGCTGACACACCAGAATCCAGCTGCCAGATACTACCAGTGTTGGGTTCTCGGGCGGGGGCTCTCTCTCAGCTTAAATTTGTGATCTTTGTCATTATTAATATACCTTAAAAATTAGGCCAGTCACTGCTACCCTACTGTTTCATCTTTGTATACATTATATCTTAGACAGTTTTGTGCCATGTAATGATGTTTCAGGCAACAGTGTTCCCATAAGATTATAATCTTTAATACTGTATTTTTATTGTATACCTTTTTCTATGTTTAGATACTACCCTTATGTTACAGTTGCCTACAGTGTTGAGTACTGTAACATGCCATACTGGTTTGTACCCCAGAGCAATAGGCTATACCAAATGGCCTAGGTGTGCATTGTAAAAGTCATTAATATTAATATGTGAACATATCTACTTTATTGTTGCTTACTTGAAGTTCACTAAGGCCATAACTGCATTGGGATGCAAGTATTCTGTGTTGCCAATTAAAGCAGGGTTCCATATGCTTTGAAAAAACAGTTGAGAGAATAGGGTGCAAAAACTAAAGGGAACTAACCAAACTAGGTATTTGGACAGACAGTTTATCTCCGCACACTGAGGGGCTGCAGGGTTTGCTGTGGGTTAGAGCTGGAATCTTCCCTGGAAAACAGATCCGTGTCCAGCTCAGTGTACGAGTGAGTAAACAACTGGGCCTCGGAGTTCCGTTATAAAGCAGACATCACTGTTCCTGGAAAGGAGTTTTTAAAAGTCTTTGAGATTATAAAACTATTTTAATAACATGGCCAACTAGAATGCATTAATAATATCCACGTGTTTTCTGTAAATATTAAATATTTATAACTTAGTTTCATAAATTACTCCTTTCCCAGATGGGAGTACAGCTCTGTGGTTCCCGAAGCATTTTTCTTAAGGTGGTAGAGAACTGAACAACAATAGCCTAAGGCTGCTCTTGAGTATTGGCTCCAGAAAACTAGGCTTATAGGAAATAAATTCTCATGTATTTAGATGTATATTCAGTAAACTGATGAGTTTGCAATTTGGGGAGGAGTGGAGGAATATCTTCAGCAAAATTATAGACTATGTTCAGGTTTCATTCAGCTGAAACATCCCCTGTGGGATTATAGGAGATAGGACCATAAAATTATTTCACACTAGTATTAACAAACTCCTTGTCTCCTTATCTCCATTAGTTGTGAACCTTTTTATTTGTCCTAACTTTTATACTCAGTTTAACAGTCTTTTGCCCTTTATAACAATTCTGTTGTCTATGCTGAAGTCTTTCTTGAATCTGTTCATTAAAGGAAAACTTTAATTCCTTAAACTTTTGAGAGACAAGTCTAACTGTAAAGATTGATTTTTGTCTTGTAGGCAGCATTCCACTTCATACCTACTGACCTTATACTGTGTTCCTTTTCTTCTAGTCTTCTGTCCCTGGGAATATCCAGGGAGATGGTTTTCAATATAATGTGATGGTTCTTATACTCTGGGGAAAACTAAATGACCTTCTTCTAATATAGTTCCCTCTCATTCACTTTTCCCAGAACCCAGTGAAGTTAGCCATGGTAGGTGCCACCTCTTTGGAACTGGTAATTTCTACATTCTGTTTGAGGGTATAATTTTAGTAGGGGGCTTCTGCAGTTTCAGAAAGCTTTTAAATGGTTAAATAGATTGTTTTTTTCCAGGCCATCATCTTGCCACAAATACTTTAGCCAGGAGGTTAAAATACATTGAGTTCTTTCAGTACCTTTTGTAAACCTATTTTTGTCTTGATCCAAAATGGATTTACTGTAACAACTTTTTTTGGTAAGCCAGTTCTGGTATCTATTAATCCTTCCATCTAGCCAGGAAACTGTTCCTTCTGCTAACACATGAGTTTTTTTGCTTCTTAGTGATGGCCTTTTTTGAGGGAAAGGTGGCCATGGCTCTGGCTTATACCTGTCTCTATACTTCCTGTGTGCTCATGGACTCTGAGTACATACAGCCATCATGCGTTTGTAATGTTTAATTGAACTCC
The DNA here is from genome assembly GCA_004026765.1 of Micronycteris hirsuta. Taxonomy (NCBI): domain Eukaryota; kingdom Metazoa; phylum Chordata; class Mammalia; order Chiroptera; family Phyllostomidae; genus Micronycteris; species Micronycteris hirsuta. The sequence continues at coordinate 23,004 of PVJI01015876.1, forward strand.
ATCTTCATAACTTATTTCGTGAGATTGTTTCTCCAAGGATACAGTATTCAAGGCAGGTAGTATTGTACTAATTTCTTTTAACATCTTACCCAAAGTGAGAATTGATAGGGAGAATAGTTTCACATGGATATCCTAATCATTTTGGATGTCTGTAGCACATTCTGCAACAGCCTACTGTCCTGGAAAATTTCCATAATGAATAACCCAATAAAGATACATTTATGGTACCACCTGTCAAACATGATGTTTTTGGAGATAAAAACTTATTGCTGGATAACTTTTTGTTTGAGTTGAATTTTATCTGTCACCTAGTGTATACATTGTCATGTGACATGATACTAAATTTTATCCTCAGTAGTTTGACATACGGGGTAGAGTTTAGTGCCACCTCTTAGCTTAGAGATTTATGTGTGATTAGTTTTGATATTGATTTCAAGGACCCAAGTGTTTAGAAATATAGTACTGAAGAAGTGCGATTTTAAGGAACTTATTCACATCCTTAAGTTTGTTCTATATCCAAGACTAATAATATACCCTCTTTTTCCCATTTCCATCAGTAATTTAAGAAACAGTTCCGTGTGACACTTAGAGGCTAAAATCATATTCACTTGCTTTCTTGAAGATGATTTATTTATTTAAAGGATTCTAATTATTTAAATATGATTTATTTTAAAAATCTAGGCTATTTCACCTTTTAGATTACCCTTAAGGTGCAGGATCACAGGATATTCCACTAGTTTGCCCAGGATAGAGATCAGTTTACTGGTTTTTAGCGCTCATTGAGTCTTTATGAATGGGAATGTTATTAGCAATATATTGATCCCAAAATAGGATGGCTTGTAAAATATTTTGGCCAGTTTTTTAGAATTTTGAGTAGGTGCCACTAGTCTGACTTCTTTCTGAAGAATAACCAGTCCTCAAATCCTTAAGGTGTGCTTTGTGAAATAAGTTTTGTAAAATAAGTCATGAACACAAAAGATTATACTACATGTTACATAAATATGCATTGAGGCTACCAGAAGGTGTTGCTAAATAATAATTTGGTAGGATTATTTTAATAGTCTTCTTTGCATATGATCTGTACGTGCTAAAGAACATTTTCTAAAGAGAAATGAATAATAATTTCATTGATTTGGAGTTTGTACCTCATTTGTGAAGTTTCCTTCAAAAGACTAAGGCATGACTTGGATCGTTCTGTATTAAATAGCATTGGCTCAGGGGTTTACTTCCTATCTCATTACCATTTTAAATTGTTTCCCATAAAAATTCTTTTAAGACTGGTAAATCTGAAAATATGCTAACATATATTAATTTACTTTTAAATAAAAACTAACTTACTAATAATACATCATTTTAAGATTTGTGTGAACTACCATTTCCCTGAAAGAATAGGACTTGATTTGTTTGTCACTATATAATTGAACACAAATTGGACTTTTTATTTGCAGGGATTGGGGGAGGCAAGTCAGACATGTAAACCATGTTGTTCTTGCTCCTTGAAATTATTTTTATGTTAGACTAATTTACAGATATTACTAACACATGCTTGACTTTTTTAATTATATTTTTTCTCCTTTTCTTTAAGATGATACCTGTTGATGCCACTATTATCATCCTCCTAGCAGAAGATAGTCCTACTGAGAAAATGAGCACTTTGATCATTCAGTCTTTGAACTTTAACCTTTGACTGGAAGTGACCTATAGGCAATGAAGACTACTTCCTTTTACTGCATTTTTACTCGTGTGCATTCTGGGCGCATGTTGATCGCTGGTTCAGTCCAGGCAACTGACATGCTTTTATTAGTCATACAGTATTAATGCAGGTGTCAGGAAATGTCAAATATAATTCCATTTTTTATTTTTATTTTTTTAAGCTTTTGGAAAAGTTCCAGGTCCTCATGTATTGTGCAATAACAATGACTTCCTTGGCGGTTTGGGGACGTTCATTGCCGGCAATGGATGTCGTAACAGGAAAAATTTTCATTAACTCCTGCCATCCAGTAATTAATGCATGATAGGGCCTATGAAATGAACTTAATGGTTCTAGTGGGATTATAAATAAAGTGAGGGATCCACCATTACTTTGAAAGTCACCCCAACTCATTTCTATTTGGATTCTATGCACTGTGATCCTAAGGTTAACAGCATGAATTAACATGCATCTTTAAAGGACTGTAATGAAAGATCATTGCATATTTATTGAATTGTTTATATCTGCTGTCAAATTGTTTTGACATGGAAGGTTTTCAAGTAACATTGGCAGAGAGGTACAAATATGTTATCCCTATGGGGAAAATAAATTCATTCATTGTATATAGTTCCTCAATCTTTGAAGTAAAGGTATGAGTAATATAGGGTATGAGTGGTTTAATCAAGGCTTTATTTGGAAGTAAAATGGCAGTGGTGATTAAACTGCTGCAGTCCATAATCTGGGCTTGTTTGTACATTGATGATTTTTCCAAGTAGAGTACACGCTGTTATTCCGTGCTAGCCATCAGCATGAGCCCTACTGCCTAAACACTATCTCATTTATTTATGTTTGGAAAATCCATAAACACTTTTGTTTGCAATTTTGTTTCTTTTCTTATGTTTTAAGTCAAGTTTGAATGTTACAAATACTTTAATTGAAAAACTTTTGTCATTTTTTCTTGTAAATTTTCTTTACTTGTAAGTATCATCTTGTCCTTTAATCCTGTACCCTAAAATAAGAAATACATTTTTGACAGAGGCTTAATGTTTTAACAAAAGAGTGTGGACATTTTTTATTTTAAAATTTAGGCAAAGGTACACTATAGAATGGTATGTTTGCTTATCTGTCTCACACAACCATACAGTTAGTTATTCATGGAGAGATTTGTTTTCTTGTTTAAGAGACTTTGCTTACAGCTAGATAAAATTTTTCTATAGAAGAAAATTGTTGAAAGGTCCAATTCTCAGTACCCTGTAAGTTAATGATACTACAACTAGGTTCTCTTTTTAAAAGTGATTAATGTATTTTATAAATTACCTTTTCACATATGCAAAATCTGTTTCTACTACAATGTTATTTTTACTGATGCCTGTTGTTGCACTCTTTTTGACATATCCTGCAGTGAATTTATTAATTGATTTGGGCTTAAAATAAAAGCCAAATGGCTAAAAGGTTTGAAATAATGTACCCCCACCAAACCATCCAATCAATAATTGGCAAAGAATATTTTAAAATTTGTTTTTAATCGATGTATAGATGACATTTTGTAGCTTTGTACATGTTGTTAATTAAGGGCATATAATTTTACACTCTAAAGTATAATTGCTGAACTCAGGGGTGGGTAGACTTCAAAAATATGTCTGCTTTAGAAGTAACTTGAAAAAAAATTAAAACTATAACCAGCCACCAAATTGTGGGAACTGTTTATACGGCTAGTTAGCACTTACCACTTTTTAAAATTAAAAACATTTTTGTTCTGTCTCGACTAGGCATACGTAAGTTCTCACAGTAGTCTCTATCAGTCTTGTTTGTTGGCCTGTTTTAACCAAGATAGAAAATGTTTTCTGGGATGCTTTGAACTACTCTTAGTTTTTAACTGCTTTTTAACATGAAAATTGCAGCTGTAAATTATGTATTTTTCATATTTTACATAACTGCTCTAACTACTGATGGACTTGATCATTGTGAGGGTTGGGGGAGGGGAGATTCATTCTGCTGGTCCTCTTACTAAAATCCTTTTATGAAAAAATGACCTGTGACATCTCTTCACCAAAGGAATCAATATACCAGGTCACGGATTAACAGTGCTATACTATTGATATGACCTATTGGGCACATATAGCCTCAGTCGAGTTTTAAAATATGAATAGCAGTATTTTAACATACCTCTCTACATAGAGACACCACAAAAATTGAAATGAAGCAGAGGAAATTAAAGGAAAACCAAATAATTTCAGTACATTTTATGGTTTAAAGAGAAGAAATTAAGATGAAATATCCTAAAATATAGAAACACCAACCATTCATAATTTGCAATCAAATAACACCTTATTTATTTCTCCCTTGAGCTTAGGAATCATCAAATAGTCCTTTGCACTTAGATTTAATAAGTTAATTGTGAATGTAAGTTACAGTATTGAAAGACATAAAACGTTTACCTGAGGCATTGCTCTGGAGAAGGCATTGTAATAATAAAATTAATATCTGATACATTGTTGAAGGACAACCAGGATGCCAAGAAGAATGTACATAGGAACATGCTATTTCCCTCTTCCCTGCTTCCCTCCGTGGACACTGTCTGCTGTGTGGGCCTCAGAATTATGCTTTCATTTACAGGCAATGCGTACTTTCTTGTTTTTTATTTATTTATTTATTTATTTTTAGGCCATTCTTCTGGTTTGCCAAATTCTGTTAAGAAGGTGATATATTCAGTTCTTTATTTTGCATGCTTAGATCAGGAACTTGGTGCCCTTTCAAAAAAACAAAACTATTATGTCACATAGGTATTAATGGTATAGATTTTAAAGAGAAATGGTTTTCAGTTTTTTAACGTAAATTTTTAAAGGTAAATTTTATGGATGTTCTCTTAAGGAACTTAATATTCACCTCTAAAGGACTTTACTTGTAATGTGTAAATTCTTCCTTTTACCTAGCAGGGAAATAAAGCTTTTTTTAATCCCTTTGGAGGGGAATGCTAAAAATAGTTTTTCTACACAGTTCACCTGGACAAAGATCGTAATCCTTATTAACTAGGTATACAAATATTTCCTATAAAGTAACTAGAATAGTTTATTACTCCCTTCTGAAATTTTAAATATATGCAATATATATATGTCATTAGATTCCTGCAGTGGGTGATAATTTTCTCAGACTCTGATGAAACAGGTATCTAGTGACTGCTTGGTTGTTCCCAGGTTGCATCAAAGACGAATCGACAGGTAATGGAAGTGAGTAGTGATATGAAAATGGTGTATAACCACATAGTGCTTGTCTGGTCATCAGGTCTTATTTTTTTAAAAGCCTATTGTTTTTGAGAATTGAAATACTTAAAACTTGTTAAAGCTTCTTCCTAAAAATAGAAGAAAAGAGGAGGTACTATGTGTTAACTTTTTTTTTTTTAATAAAGAATCCAGTGTCACTAGTTCTAAGGCTTTATGGTTACTGCTGTTTATATTTCTCAATCTCACTTTTATTTAGTTTTTTTGAACGTATTTCAGCTGAATGCTTATAATTGTGCATATAAGTTGGTTTTATAAAGAACTGAGGCTTAACCATGTGTTTCTCTTCTGAGGATTCACTATTGTGAAAGCCAGCAGCTGTAGTACTCTGTTTGGCCAATACCATTGCATGATTAAGCTCTGTGAAGAAGGTGTCTTTAATTTGCACCAACTGGCCCTAGTCCTCTTGGGGGTTGGAGTTTTTGTTTGTTTTGTTTGTTTTTTACTTCTTTCCTGTCTCACAGATAGTGTAGTGTGTAGTGTGTTTGTTTTTAGCAGTTTCTATTTCTAAGTTTTTCTCCCTCCTTTTCTTCCTTCCTTTCCCCTTTCCTTTTATTTCACTTTTCCTTTCCTTTTCTTGAAGTTAGGAAATCCAGAGAAGGAAGATTATTACAATTTCTACCTCTCATCAGAATTGTTTAATAACAACTTCTTCCTATAAATGAAGTACACAGAATTTCTGATAACTGTAATTTCAGTTTATCAGAGGATGGCTAAATTTGTTGAACAGTTGCTTGATAAATGAGCTGTTACCTATAATGTAGTTCTTAAATACTAATGTTGAAGGAATTTTGTTTACTTCTGTATGGTGACTCTCATGAAGCCTAATTGTTCAGTTGAATTAAATTACTTGTTTTGGTAAAAGTGTATTTTCATTTTAAGTTTCCAGATCTCCCTGAGATTGAACCTCTTTGAAAAATAATAATTTTTGAAGACTTTTTGCTTTCTGAGCATAAACCATGCATTCATTTATCATTATCATTAGAGACCCATAGAATTTAAACATGTCCTTCCAGCTACATCTGTCTCCTTCAAGTTAAAGTTCTGGTTCTATGGTATTGACTGTGATTTTAATGTGAAAATGTTAATATTGGAACTTATATTTGAGGATTAACCTTTAGAATGATTACAGGAGTATATTTTTTATGAAACATTTTTTGTTGATAAAAACACTAATATCTGAAGTCATTTTGAATATTGGAAGGAATGCCAGAATACCTAATGAACTCCATCTTTACAAGTGGAGTGCCGTTGACTGGGAAAAGGGAAAACAGTTTTTGTTCAGATTCTTGGCACCTGCATTGTCAGGGTTTTGAGGAAATGTGGTTCCTAAAATACTTCTAAGCTGTTTTCTCAAAGGCAGGAGCATTGTTTCAAACATACTGGGCTTTGGCTTGTTCATTGTGATAGCACTTAGGTTTCCTGGTACATGGAAAGATGAAATAATCCTACCTCTGGTTATAAAGCCTGAAACAAGATTGGTAAGGAATTCAGTAGATTGTGTCAGGCACCATAAAAATGCAGGTCTCTTCATAGTAATCACAGATTGTTCACGTAAATGCAAACTAATTATTTGAATAGGTTATTAAATTATCTAGTAGCCAAGAATTAAGTGCATGTGTAAGTCAAAACGGATTTGTTGTTTTTAGTTCATACCATTTTCCTCTCAATATTCAGAAATACAGATTGTACATTTTATTAATAAAAATGAAAGCTTGCGCTTGAACGTTTGAATAGGATGGATGTATATATTTTATAAACCCAAGTTGTAAAATATGTAAAGCTATAGCTTTTTAAATAGAATATGTGTTAAAAGATAGATAAAAACCTATATATTATATATTTTTAAATACATGTATCAAACTTTTGTTAGTTGAATATAAATTACATTGTGTGCTTCATGGAATTCAGTAACTTTTAATAATAAAGCAGTTGTCATTGATTTTTTTTTCCTGTAGACTTGAATACTGAATTGGATAGATACTAAACCTCTTCATAGATTATAATGTAAAAATTTATTTATAGTTTTTCTGTAAAAAGACTGATCTTTAAAAGATATGGAAACAGTAACATGTTCATTTCCAAAATGAGGGCAAAGAGTAAAGATAGGCACTAAAGCTGCTAGTTTATGTCATAGCTCACCTGGTGTATCTTAGTGCTTCTTCATGCTTCAATTAAAATAAGTGCTGATTAAAGACTGGGCATTTTCAGAAAAGATGGAAATAGAGACCCCGGCACTTGCTTTAGAGTTACCAGGAGTCTGGAGTTGTTGAACCTCAAGTTGTATGATTAATAAGGATATACTGTCAAGAATTTCTGGATGCTTTCCTGAGTATATCAACTAACAACTTAAACGAGGGACCCCTGAAGCTGTGGGAAGAGAGAAGGAAATCAGGAGAAGGGGACATCTCCACATCTTACTTATTCCTAGCAGGAAGAAGTTCAGTATGCTCTGCTGATAGTCTAAGTTCTTTTCACAGGAGATCTACTTGCCCCAGAAGCACCTTACTCCTTACTGGGGCTGCCCTCCTACCATAAAACTGTCTTACCTCAACAAGCTGTTTCCACAGACTTAAGCAACTATATTAGTAGCCAGTTAGATAAATGCAAGATCCACCTACCTTTATTATCTTTAAAATAATTTCTGTGTCATAGATTGTATGACTTTTCTCCACTCGTTTAAGCTTCTGGGTAAGTGATTCCGTTGAAGCCCTTCCTGTATTCCTTAGTACTTTTCACACGAATATAACACACAGCAAAATTAAAAAAGGAACTGAATTAAAGGGCCAAATGACAGTTTTGTGTGCTTGGATAATATGGTCCAAGGCCATAGAAGTTCTGCATCTGTCCTGTTGGTAATCCCCATCATTAAATCTTTTAAATTGCTTTTGAGATTTCTTTTTAATGTTTGCTTAAGGCATAATATAAGTGGGACTACCTGCATTCCCTTTCCAGTTCAGTGGAGTATGAAAATAATACGGAAATTGAAATAAACAGGTAGAAAATATCTTTTATATGCACTTGGCCTTCAAGGACCTAATGTGGGCAGATGCATCTATCTCATCAGGCAAGACCCTGACATGGGTGCCATGTCCTGAAGAAAAGTTCTCCAACTGAAAATGTTTTATCTCCTCTCTCACCCCAAAAACATCTTTCGTGTCATAATGGCATTCTGTCTGACCCAGTTATCCTGACGGGGAATTTAACGTCATTTGCTAATTCTGATATCGTCAACTCCTGTTGAGCCTGTCTCTCAACATCCCTGAAAGTTCTCCCTCTCTCCAGCCCCCTCGCCTTTTCATGCTGGTCCTGGTGCTCCTAGGCTGCTCTTGAGCTGTCCACACATTTTGTTCCTTAAGTAGCAAAACACAAGTGCCTGTACTTTCCTGACGTTCTTCCCTGTCCCTAGACTATTCATCATCTACTTTTTTACCTGAAAGGTCCAGTCAAAATGCGGTTATAAGGTGATCTTTGTCCTTCCCTCTGCACTGCCCGCCAGTCTTCTATCCTGAACTCTTAACAATAGGAAGAATAATGTAATTGTGTTCTGTGTCCCCAGCACGTACATAGCACGCAGTCCTATCACAAATTTTTCATAAACTTTTTAATTGTCTTTTTTTCCTAACATTTTCAAGGAAACTTACTTAGGCACTTGCAATTTTTGAAACACTTCTAAATCAACAAGTACGTGAAATGTTACAGGACCACACCCTATCCTTCCCGTCCCAGAGAATTATAAAAAATTACTCAACTAAATTCATTGGTTTTGCTTTCTTTTATTTAAAAGAGTGTTTCTCGTATTCTTGTCTTTCAGATAAATTGCTTGTCTTTAATATATTCATAAATTAATTGCTTTAAAATAAGTACATCTGAGGAACCCTGAGATCATAAAGGTAAACCCAACACTCATTAAGTTTAAAAATGGACATTTATAAAACAAGTACAGACAGTCCCCAACTTAAGAATTTTTCTACCTGATAGTGTGAAAGTGACACACATTCAGTAGAAATCAAACTTTGAATTTTGATTTATTCCCAGGCTGGCCATATGCAGTCTGACGTTCTCTCATGGTACTGGGAAGCCACAGTGAGGTGATTTTGCCCACCTGTAGGCTGGTGTAGGTGTACATTTATGGTAGGCTAGCCTCTCGTATTAAATGCAATTTTGACAAGATTTTCAACGGTTTTATTGGGACGTAACCCTATCAAAAGTTGAGGGGGTATCTGTACTTTGTACTTCTACATGAAGAAGGGTGGCAGACCAGCAAACACGTAGGTCTTCGAAGTGCCTGTGTAACAGGGAGATGAGAAATAATAAAATATAAAAAGATGCAGGTCAGTGACAGTTTCTCATCACAGAAATGAGTTGTTTGCAAAAACTGCTATGATGACTCAAAAATTACTAACTTTATAGATGAGTGTTCAGCAAGTACAAAGGTCAAGTACAAAATCCCTAGAGCAGGTCTTATGTGAAGGTCATCCCTGGAGGAGAATGCCAGTGCAGAGTGAGCCATTAGGGGTGCGGAAACCAGGACTGCACGATGTGGGGCCTGTGAGTCAGGGTAACATTGAAATTAGGCTTTCGGTTTCCACTAGACAGAGATGAGCTTAACAGTCAAAATTCCTTTGGTCCTCAGGATATTTGTCAACAGAGAGGAAATTATGAAACAGCCACTGTGTGGGCAATGTCACAGGAAGGTTGCCCAGAAAACAAAGCTCCAGGCTATGCCCCCAAATGAGTCTGCGCTTCTAAGCCAACATCTCACCCACCAAAACTAATTTCCAGCTAGAGTCCCAGGCCCTGTTGCAGAGTAAAGAGCCCTAATTTGGGGGATGACAAACTTTGGGCTTGGATTAAGGTGAGGTCCCTGACTGGCACTGTCCTCAGGAGGTGACCAGAAGCAAATGAAAGTCCTATTTGAAGGCAGCTCTTCTCTTCTAGGTCTCAAATTATCTCTCTGAGTGATTTATTTCAATACAGTGACCAGTGCACAACTGTTATCACAGTCTAAGAAACAAGACACCATGGTAAAGAACCAGCAGAAACAACAGGCCTAGAAAGCATTGGAGGGGTGGGTTGGGGAGTGACTCCATCGATGTTTACCGCTCTGCATGCTACATTGTTGGGAGCTTCTGATGAACAAGAACCAGTCTTTACACGCACTCAGATGATGAGCGCCTGCTGGGTCCCAAGGAGCTTAAGGTCTGGCAAGGAAGACAAATCAGTAATGGAAATAGTGTGACACTTGGTGTGAAGGGGTAATTACGGAATGCTGAGTGAGCATCAAGGCAGGAGCCATCAAAGGGAGTCCAGGAAAGAATTCCAGGGGAAGTGATGAGTATTCGCTGGCAATGGGAGAGGGAAGACGAGGGCACACACAGCAAGTGCAAAACCCTGGGATGAGAACAATGTGTTTGTATCATTGAATTTGGATGTGAGAGTGATAAAAAGCCAAAAGATAAAACTAGAGCTAGAATTGAAAGACCAGGCTATAGAATTTTGATTTTTATCTCATAGGCAATAGGGACTGATGGATTTGCACTTAAGAAAAATTTGTGGTTTTGTTGGAAGGGTCATAATTTGTGGGGTTATAAGGGGGTGGACTACTGATGATCCAGACGAAGATGACACTTTGAACTTATTATAAAGTATTGGCATAAAGATAGACATAAATCAATGGAACAGAAAGTCCAGAAATAGGGTCAGTCAATTTTCAAAAAAGATGCCATGACACTGCAAGGGAGAAAGAATAATATATTCCACAAATGGTACCAGAGCATTTGGAAAGCCATCTGCACAATAAATAAAAATCTTACCTCACATCATAAACAAAAAGTAACCCAATTTAAGTCATAGACCTAAATTAAGACAAAAAACTTCAAGCCCTGGCTCAGTAGCTCAGTTGGTTAGAGCGTTGTCCCCATACTTCAAGGTTGGGGGTTTGATCTCTCGTCAGGGCACATACAAAAGGCAACCAGTGAATACATAAGTGGAACAACAAATGGGTGTTTCTCTTCTTTCCTCTCTTAAAAAAAAATGAAACTATAAAACTTCAAGAAAAAAGAAAATCTGAGATCTAAGGTTGGCAAAGATTTCTTAGTTCTGATGCAGACAATTGACAAATTGGACTCATCAAAATTTAAAGCTTGGACTTTTCAAAAGGCAGATTGAAAAGGCAAGACAATATATTTGCAAAATATATATCTGATAAAGATATATAGAGTACTGTATGTAGAGTGCTTTTCAAAACTTAAAATTCAGCCCATACAGGCATAGGTCTGTTGGTTGAATGTCATCCTGCAAAGCCAAAGGTCTCCGGTTCAATTCCCGATCAGAACATATATGCCTGGGTTGTGGCCTGGTCCAGGCTGAGGCATGTGAGAGGCAACAGATCAATGTCTCTTACACATTGATGTCTCTCTCTCTCTCTTTCTCCTTTCCCCACTCTCTAAAAATAAATAAATAAAATCTTAAAAAAAAAAACAACAAACCTTAAAATTCAATAACATGAAGCAAAACCCAGTTTGAAAACAGGCAAATTTTACAAATTCGTTGACTTGAACTAATGCTTAACTAAAGAAAATATAAGGGCAACAAGTAAGTATGTGAAAAGCTGCTCAACATAATTAGTGATGAGGGGAATACAAATACAAATTAACATCATGAGATACCACTGCACAGCCACTGCATTGACCATACCAAGTGTTGGCAAGAATGTGGCACAATGGGAACTTTCCTTCACTATTGATAGGAATGTAGAATTATATAACCACTTTAGAAAACAGTTTGGCAGCTTCTTAAAAAGTATAACTTGTACCTACTATAGAAACCAGCAGTTTTACTCTTATGCATTTAACCAAGATGAAAGAAAGCATATGTCCACATAAAGACTTAGTCACAAATGTTTTCTTAAATTTGTTTATAAAATGTCCAAACTGGAAACATCCTAAATGTCTATCAGTGAGTGATTGGGTTGTCACACCATGGTATATCCATACAGTGGAGTGCTACTCAGCAATAAAAAAGGAACAAAATATTGATATATGCAACATTGATAATTTTCTGTTATTCTGAGTGAAAATACCCAGGTGTAAAAGAGTACATATTGTATGGCTTTATCTACCTAAAATTCTATAAAATGCAAACTTAGTTATGGTGACAAAAATTAGGTAAGTGTTTGAGGATATGGAGTAGTGGGAAGGCATGAATTACCTTGATGGATATGATATGTTCTTTATCTTGACTATTGATTTCACAGATATACATCAGAACTCATTAAATTTCACTTTAAATATTTGTAATTTATTGAGTAATGTGCCTTAATTAAACAGAATTAGGAGGTTTTCAGTAATAAAAACAAAGGATGATGACGACCTGAAGTGGAGTATGAAAAAGTGAACAAATTCATCTGCTATCAACTTGTTTAAAAGTAATCATAGCTTAAAAGCAACGGAGCTGGAATTTAAGCCTGAACCTAACTCACTCCAAAATTCATGCTGTAAGTTAATATGCTTATACTTAGAAAGAACCCCATATTTTTTATTTGGAAAACTGAGTAACAGTGATGACTTTCACAAAAGAAAAAGCAGATTTGTCAGAGGAGATATGATTCCCTATTGGGTATTCCTGATAGCACTAAGTATAGTACTTTATACGGCCAATTAGTGAGTGGAGATATGAGTGAAGTTTTCAGGTAACAATGATAATGAAACATTTAGTGTGATGTAATTTTACTTAGTTCATGAATTTATTGCCTGTTGACTAACAGCTGGAAAGAAATTTAATATTTTCTAGTCCAATAACCAAACCATTGAATTAATTATTTATCAACATCTTAGAATTGGTCACCCCTGACAACCTTTAATGGTGGAAATTACCCTAACTCAGAAAATTATTGCACTTTTGAATAAATATTATTATTAGAAAATTATTTCTTCCAAACGGAAATATACCTCCAGACTCTGTTATGGATTGACTTGTGTCCCTTAAAAAGATATGTTGACGTCCTAACTCCTGGTACTTCAGGATGTGACTGTATTTGGAAATAAGGTCATTGATGATGTAATTAGTTAAGGTGAGTTCATATTGGAGTTGGATGGACCTTAATCCAATGTGAGCAGCGCCCTAAGAATTGGAGAAGACACAGACACATGAGGGGAGAACACCATGTAACAGCAGAGTGATATATTTACAAGACAAGGAACACCAAGGATGAGGAGTCAAAGAAGGATTCTTTCCCAGAGCCTTTGGAAAGCATGGTCTTGCTGATACCTGATTGTGGATTTTTAGCTTGAGAACTGAGAATAAGTTTCTGTGTTTAAACTTTCCAGTTTGTGGCACTTTATCACTAGCAAACTAATACAAAGGTTAAGCTATTTGTTCTCACTGGAATAACTTATTCTGGATATTACTTTTCCTTTTCTGCCAGTAGAGTCAATCAGCCAACATTACTCTCTGGGGTCTTATAGGGGTGCCTCATCCACAGGCATAGGTTCCACACAGCATGGGATCTGACCAGTAGACCCACTTCACAGCAAAGGAGACATGGGAGCAGGCCTGTGACCAGGGAATCAGCTGGCCATATCATTTATGCACCATCTGGAAGTAATTGGCCTGAGAGTACATTATAATAGCCTACTGGAGGGACAATGATGTGACAGTGTGGAGGCAATAGTTTGCAAAGGTGCAATAGTTTGCAAAGGTGCAATAGTTGCAAAGGTGGGTGTCATCTTCCAGGATGCGATAAATGCACTTGAATCAGAGACCACTATATGAGGCTTTGTCTCCAACAGGAAGAATATGTGAGTCCTGAAAACCATGTATCTCATTCCTGCTCCAAGTTATACTTCTTAAAACTTTGGATTCCTTGTGTCCAGGGACAGACAGGCAAGAAGGCCATTTTGACAGAGGTAATTGACCCTGGTATCAAGGTCAGGAATCCAGATAAACTCAAGATAATCTCTTTTGAATTTAGACTGGAAGAAGACATTCTAATTTTGCTTGAGCATATAGAAGCAATGCTTCTATAGAAGTAATTGCTTGAACATTACTGTTTGCTTTCCCCAAGAAGTAATAGTAAAGTTTTTCAGTGATATTTCCTAGATCTGAATGTATTTTCTATATCAGAAGAGAATTTGGGGAGGACATTGTCTTTTGTAGTACATAAGAATTGAGTATCAGTACATACAATTTAACAGAATTTCTATGACTTAAGTCATGGAAATTTATGTGACTTTGATTTTGAAGTAAAAAGTAATTTTTTCTTTATCACAGTTGCTTCCATATTTTCTGCTGTAAATCAAGAGTTCAACAAATGGTAAATGATTAACAAAAGTTCTGAACTTTTATAACAGAATTTCCCATCACTCTCATTTTGATACTCTTTTTTAAAGATTTATTTATTTATTTACTTATTGAGGGAGGGAGGAGAAGGGAGAAATAAAGGGAGAAAAACACCTATGTGAGATAGAAACATCCACTGGTTGCCTCTCATACCTGCCCCAAGTGGGACTGAACCAGCATCCTAGGCACGTACCCTGACCGGGAATCAAACCAGTGACCTTTAGCTTTGCGGGACAATGCTAAATTGTCCAACCAACTGAGCCATGCTGGTTAGAGCTCATTTTGATATTCTTGAAATTATATCTTTAGCAAACTTTGACCTGGCCAAATTGTTCTTTCTATTCACAAAGCTGAAAAAAGACTCTCATGAACTCATATGTGTCCACCAGTGACAGAAAGTAAAGGGAGAATTTTTTTTTCTTAAAAAAAAAATCTTATTTATTTATTTTTAGAGAGGGGAAGGGAGGGAGAAAGAGAGAGAAACGTCAGTGTGTGGTTACCTCTCCTGCGCTCCCCACTAGGTACCTGACCTGCAACCCGTGCATGCGCCCTGACAGAACTGAACCAGCAATCCTTTGGTTCTCAGGCTGGCACTCAATCCACTGAGCAACACCAGCCAGGGCAAGAATGTTTTATATTTCTGTCTCATAAAAAATATATATAACTGTTTAACACAGCATTGCTGAATGTTAATCAATTCAATCTCCTTCCAGTACAATGGGGAATGGGGCCATAATCACATGTTAAGGGACTAATGCTCCCCCAGATGATTCTGACACAAAGCCAGGTTCAAGGATGACTGTTTTAACTCACTTTTGAGTTTCTTAAGTCACAGGCAGTGTGATTTCTCTTTCATTCGTCAATCCAGGAAGATGGAAAACAAAGCAATTTTCAGCTTTAACTCAGTATCAGGAGTATAAATACTTGTAGGGGAGAATACAGACAGGGAATGAGAGCAAAATGTACAAAATTTAATTCTCTTGCAGAAAAGGGAAATAATGTAAACCACTAACTAAAAAGTAAGAGGAAATTCGATTCCTGTTTAGAATAAATACAGAATTTTAGTTGAGAGAACTGTTTTAAGACCAGTGTCAAATCTCCTCAGTCATCAAAAAGAAGTATCAGATTATAGTATTTTCTGTTTGTAAACATCCTTCCCCTACCTCCACCTTGCACGCTGGACCTGGTCCCCGTATTACGGTTATTGTTTGTAAGTAAACTAGCTGAAGCTGTAAGAGATTTTCTGTTTTATGAAACCGAGAGTCAGGGTTAGTACTGACTTCAGAATAGTTAGAGGCAGAGCTCAAATGTAGCTGGGGCTCTACCTCCCCCTCCAGCTCTGCTTGGTCTTGGCATTGTCTCTCTTCCTACTGCTATTTCTTTCTCCTTTCATTTTTACTTTTTTTTTATTTATATTAAAATTATGGCTGACATACAACATGTTTGCTCTCTGTCTTCAATGTTAGATGCTTTCTCTGTGTCTGGGATGCACTAAGAGCTGATTTGGTACCCGCACAGAGCAGGACTTCTGACAAGTGGGATCTATTGTCGCGTCATCAGTGAACCTGATTGTTGTTGTTGCTGGGTGCCTCCAACAGGATCTGTAATTGTTTCTTCTGCAGACAACCAGGTTACTAGGTCCTCCAGAGAAATCTTTACTTCCTTGCATGGGTGGTAGGCAAGTATAATAATAATGAAAAAGTGTGACAAATTGCCAGGAATTTCCAAAATATGAGACAGAGATGCAAAGTTAGCAAATTATGTTGGAAAAAATGACACCAATATACTTGCTCGATGCAAACTTTCAATTTTTAAAAAATGCAGTATCTGTGAAGTGAAATAAAGCAAAGCGTAGTTAAAACAAGGTATGCCTGTACACAGAGATGGTTACAGGGCACAAAATATAATTAATTGCAGGACTTCCGCCAAGATGGCGGCATAGGTGGACGCACTTGCCGCCCGCACATCCAGAGTGTCTAAACAATGAACACAGTAGCGAAAAATTAAACAACCAGAACGGACAGAATCGAACTGAAGGGAAGTCCGACACCCAGGAGGTAGGAGAAGACGAACATCCAGGCCGGTAAGCGGGGCAGAACCAGGCCGAGGAACGGAGTGAGAGGCAGCTCTCACGGAGGGACTCACGCCGCCAGTGCCTGAACAGGGCATGGCCCCAAACAAAGGGTGAATCCCGCAAGCTGGCGATGCTGCCGGAGAGAGGCCAGGGCTAAGCCAGCAGAACCGAGTCTGGCAGAAAAGGCGGTGGGGAACTGGGGAGCGGAGGAGTGACGGGAGCCCGCGGTGATCAGAGGTCGCCATTGCTTCTTCCCAGGCCCCGCCCCCAGAGGCAACGTCTTCCAAAAAGCGACCCAGGTTGCAGGCACCTGCGAGCTGACAAGTGCACCGAGATAAAAAGAATGAAAATGGCCAAAATGAAAGATCAGAACAAATTACAACTAACGGATGACGACATAGTCAACCTATCAGATGCACAGTTTAAAATGCTTGTAACCAGCCCGGCTGGTGGACCTCAGTGGATTGAGCGCAGGCTGGGAACCAGAGGGTCCCGGTT
>PVJI01015877.1:0-39842 GCA_004026765.1 Micronycteris hirsuta
CAATTCAAAAGAACCTTTGCACTCCTATGTTCATAGCAGCACAATTCACAATAGCTAAGTGCTGGAAACAACCTAGATGCCCATCTACAAATGAATGGATCAAGAAACTGTGGTACATTTACACAATGGAATTCTACGCAGCAGAGAGGAAGAAGGAGCTTATACCTTTTGCAACAGCATGGATGGAACTGGAGAGCATGATGCTAAGTGAAGTAAGCCAGGCAGTGAGGGACAAATACCTTATGATCTCACCTTTAACCGGATCATAACCAACAAAAGCAGAAAGCAAGAAAAACATAATCAGAGACGCTGAAATTAAGAACAGTCTAACAATAGACAGGGGAGAGGGGGGAGGGGACAATGGGGAGAAGAGTTTTCAGGAATCACTGTAGAGGACACATGGACAGAACTAAGGGGGAGGAGGGAGGTTGGGGGGGTGGTACGGGAGGGGAAGGGAGGGGGGAGGGGAGAGGCTGCAAATAACTGTAATTAAACAAAAAAAATTAATAAAAAAAAAATAACGTAAAAAAAAAAAAACCTGAGTTTATTTTTCCTTATGTAATAAGTTTTGAGAAAGGCAGTCTATGGCATATGAAGCTGTTCAGGGATGCCATTGAGGACATAGGTTCCTTCCACCTTCTGACTCCATTACTTTAGTAATAGTTTGTGGGACATTTATCTTCACAGCTGTAGGATAGCTGTTGCATTTCCATTTTAGTTAGGAAGAAAGGGAGAGACAAGGTAAAGGACTGAGGCTACATGATCTCCAAGTATATCTCTTGTACCACGGTTATCAGAAGCCCCACCTGATGAATGACTTTTGCTTCCATCTCAAATTAGCCAGAACTAAATCATATGTCATGCTTAGCAACAAGGAAATTTGGTAAAGTGACTATTAAAGCAGGCACAGTGCTAGACTCATTGTGCTGATAGGCTAGATCTGCCAGTGTCATTACCTAAGAGAAAGCAACCATCAATGTTGTCACCCTGGATTACCTACATGACCACCTTATGACTGAGTGCTATCAGGCTGGAATTTATGTGTCCATTCACAATTATATTTACACCAAGTATTACTGTATCTCATGGAAGTTATAAAAGGGCAGGCAGATTTTATGTCAATATTGTCATCAAGCCAAGAGAAGGCAAACAACTTCATAATGCCCTATAGAAAGGTTTGACAATAGTTTGGGTAGAGGAAGTAGTTGGAAAATTGAGTCTCCTCGTAAGTCTGAGTTCTATGGGCATGCTGCACCTAAAAATTAAAACAGCAGCAAGAGGTGGCATCCACCACCTCTTCAGGTCACCCTAAAAAGCATGATTTATTTTTAGTAAAATAACATCCTTCCTCACATTAAATTTATGTTGTTATTTTGATTTTATTGTTTTTTTCTAACTTTTTCTAATGAAAAATTGTAAACATAAAGAAAAATGGAAAAGATAAGACAATAAACACTTGTATACACGTCACCTCAATGGAATAGTTGTGAACACTTTGCCACATATTATGTATGTCCTAAACAATTTTATATATACCCGTAAAAATTGTATATACATTATATATAACTATGTATATCATATAGAATGTATATATTACTTACATATTATATAATATTAGGAACCATTTGAAAGTTAGTTGCAGATACCATGACACCTCATTCCTAGAGACTTCAGTGTGCGTCTCCTAAGAATAAGGAATTCTCATAAATTTAATTACCTGAGAAACTTAACAATATGTCTAATATCACCTAATACCCAATGCATATTAAATTATATTTAATTTTACCAGTAATCACAAAGACATTTATATTGTGAGGTTTTCTGGGGGGACAGTATTTAATTAACGTTAACACATTGCATTTGTTGCTGAGACATTTTCCATTTTGAACAGGCCACAACCTTTTGGGGGATGTGATATTGTCTGTTTGAAGAAATCAGGTCAGGTGTCTCATAAAATTTCCCATATTCCAAACTGTTTCCTTGGTGTTAGTTTTGACTTGTTCTCCTGGGTTACTATAAACTGGAAGGGAAGTCTAGACTACTCTTTGGAAGGCTTCCTTGACCTGAGATGCTGTGTACTTTACACTATATCACAGCAAGAACATTAGCTGATCCCATTATTAGTGATACTCAATTTGGTTACTTGGCTAAGGCAGTGACAGCCCATTCTTTCCACTGTGAAGGTATTTTATCTTGCCATTAGTAGATGAGCTGTGGTATTATAGTTTGGCACTATGCAGGTATCGTGATCCCCAGCAAACTTTCAACTAATGGGTTTAGCATCCATTGACTGATTCCCAAATCATTTATTTCATTGGAGACTGCTAAATGGCTATTTTCTAACTCTAACATTCCTTCTACATTTCTTGCTAAAAAGATAGCATAAGTGCTTAATTTTTTCTCTTTATTTTCAGAATAAGGAATTGCTATAATCGTTGATGGAGGTAAATAAAGTGGGCTTTTCCTCTTTTTCTTTCTTTTTAAACATTGCTATGGACTCATAGATTTTTATTTATTCAGTGGGAGTCTCTTTCGCCGGGATCCTTGTCCTTTTGATATGTCCCTATTCATCTTTGAAGATGTATCAGACAGGGTTTCCAGAAAAATAGAACTAATACAATATTTATACATATATTATATATTGTATTAGTTCTGTGTATATATATGCATATATATAATATATATACACATATGTATAATTTTAAGGACTTGCTGGTGCTGAGCAAGTTTGAAATCTATAGGGTATCCCACATGATCTTTATGTTACTTTCAGTCAGAATGCCTTCTACTCTAGGTAATTTTTGCACTTAAAACCTTCAACTTTAAGATGTCACCCACATTATCAAGGGTAAGTCCTTCAGTTAAAGTCAACTTATTGCAGATGTTAACCACATCTATAAGATAACCTTCACAGCAACATCTGGACTAGTATTTGACCAAATAATTGGGCATCACAGTCCTGCCAAGTTGACACATAAAATTTACCCTCACAAAAGGTTTTCTTTTTTTATTGATTTTTAGAGAGAGAGAAGAAGGGAGAGGAAAAAAAGAAAGAAAGAAACACTGATTTGTTATTTCACTTATTACTTATGCATTCATTGGTTGGTTCTTGTTTGTGCCTGACCAAAGATCAACCCCACAACCTTGGCATATCAAGAGGATGCTCTAACCAACTGAGCTACCTGACACAAAAGGCTTTCTTAATTGCTAGCATAAGATATTCCAAAACTCACCTCATATTTTTTTTCTCCATCCCTAGAATCAGTCATTTCTCTCAGTGTTCTAATTTCTTTCACTGGAAAATGGTACTAAAAACCAAAATTTTGTTGTTAGGTATGCTCATTGCTCCCTATATATGATTGGTCCTGGGCCCTTTTAGAGGAGAGTACTAGAAAATTTACATTTTAAAAAATATGTATGCTAACTGATATTTAAAATTTAAATTTAATGTTATGGAGTTTTTCTTCCTTAACTTATTTTATTTTAATTTATATGTCTCTTCTCTTAAACTAAAAATCTTGTCTTCAATCTGTATATTTACTTGTTTACTTTAACTTACAACATGCATTAAATAATTTTAAAATTACATTACTAAGGTTACTTGGAGGACTAAAACCAGTGAATGAAGTTTAAGATAATATTCCAATTATTTTGTCCTTGGAAGTTTAGGCATGCTGAACAAAGACAAAACAAAACAAACAAAAAACAAAAGTAAAGAGTTATATCTTCTGGTCAATGTGGCAGAGTAAGTAAATACTGTGCTTGCCTCCTCCCATGACTACATCAAACTTACAACTAAATTATAAAATAAGCATCATTGAGAACCTTATGAACATAGCTGAACAGAATTCCTGTAACTAATGATATAAAGAAGCCACGATGAGAACTGGTAGGAGGAGCAGAGACAAGGACTGGCAGGTGCCATTCCCATGGTGTGGCAATTAAGCATAGAGAGGAAGGAGAGATCCAAGATGGAAGAAGAGTGTGTGGAAGTTACAATGACCCCCTCCCAGGACCAATCAGGAATTACAACTAAATTGTTGAGAAATCACTTGGAATAAACACCTGCATAGCAAAAGACAAGCCTTATAACCTCAGTCAGACAGAAGAATCAGCCTTAATACAACCTGACTTATAGGGAGTGCAGTGGAGGGCTGACTGAGTGCACACAGGTGACAGCTGAAGCAGTAGAGGGATACTTAAGTGGCCAGCAGATTCCCCTGAGAAGTATGGGTTCTAAATCCTAAGCTGGGATTCCCACTCTAGAGCAACAGAGCCCAAAAAGTATACAGATAACATCCAGCGGTGGCAGGGTTTCTCTCTGCCAGACATGGATGGCTGGAGAAACATAGAGCTATTTAAAGGGCCGATGCAAAAATTTCCATGTGCAGCCACTTACCCTAGGCTCCAGCAAAGGAGAATGGGGGGGCAGAGTGGACTAGAGATGCTTGATGAGAGCCTGGGGGTGGTTGCTTTGGGGAGAGAAATGAGGGAGCACCCACAAGGCTCCTGGTGCTGAGTCATACCCCATACAACAGTAGCCATCATGCTCAGGCAGACCACTCACCTCCAAAAGGCAGCAGCCTGAGGGGAAATAATAGCCCAAACTCCAGGAGGAATTCTGTCCCACCCTATGAGGCTTAAGCCTGACTGCTGAGTGCAGAGTGCCTAGGTTAACAACTGAAGGAGGCAGCCACAGACAATAGATCTCTGGGAGTCTCCAACAGACTGCCTAAGGTCAGACAGGGTTAACATCTGACAACGCCAGAAGTGGAGCCAGAAAGAAAAAACAGTAGTAAATACTAGAGGTTACCAAGATGAAATCCACCATCGTCTTCTCCATGACTTATTTTCTTTCTTGCAGAGCTTTTTAACATTCATTTCTTGTCCATCAAATTTGTGCATATTAAGTCACTAGATTTTATACTATCATTTATTTTAATTCACATATTTTGCCTCTCCTTTCCCTTACCCCATTTTACTTTCTACTTTTGTCTCACTATCTTCATTTTAAATGTTGTTTTCTCTCTTGCTACCACTTGTTTCCATTCCACACTGTTACTATTTCTCCCCTGTTCAGCTTCACAAAACGAATTTTCTCATCAATGGTCATCTCACATTCTTTTTCTCCACTCTCAAAATACCCGTGTTCTTTCTCCACCTTTAGCAATCTTTGCTCATTGATTGTGGATAGGGTAATTGTTATATTTTTTCAATTTTATCTCTACATCTTCACTAATTTTGTATTTTAAATCTCAAATTTTACCGGCACTCTCTCCTACACTTTTTTTGTCTCATATTTTCAATTTTGCCCTGTCTTAGCCTGATTTTTTCCTTTCTTCTATTTCTCTTTCATCCTGCCCTTTTATTTTTCTTTATTCTTTTTTCTTTTTCTTTTCATCTCATATTTTAATTTTTCCTTGTCTTACCCTGGTTTTCATTCCTCACTCTTAAGCTTCCTTCTCACTCTATCATTTCAAAATCACTTCCCATTCCTCTAGACATTTCTTAAGATTTTCTTTTTTTTTCCCTCTTATTCCCATCCCACCTATATTAATTTTAGCTCATTTGTTGTTGATACTGCTGTAGTGGATCTTTCTCTCTAATATGGTTCCTATATTTTATTATTTACTTACTTTTTTTCCTTTTTATTTCTCTCTCTCACTTTATTTTATTTTATTTTACTTTACTTTAATTTATGTGGAAACAATACTATACACTTCCCCTCTCTTACTCTATTCCACCTTCTTTATTCCCTTTTTAATTTATGATATAAATTTAACTTTCTGTGTTGTTCCAGTTCCCAGGTCTTATTACTGCTCCTTCCTCTACACTCTCAAAATAATTTTTTCTTCAGTAGGTCATCTTATATTCACTCTCCATTCTTATAATAGTCTTAATCTCTTTATACCCTTATTAATACTGGCTCATTTGCTGTTGATAGTGGGATTGCTAGTGGGAGATATTTTTGCAGATGTGTTTTTTTTCCCTGGGCTTTATAGTTTTGTTCTGGCAGCACCTGCACAACAGCATGCAAGACATGGTGGGTGGAGTGACCCTCAGTCAACCAGCTGGAGGGAAGGACCCACCAAGGAATGATCCAACAACAATCAAAACCTAATTACATCCAGAGAACCAACATAAACAGCATAAAGGGCATCAAGTTCAGAAGATCAAGGAGACTGAACCACTGAATCTCATAGATCTCCTACCATAGAAATTCATACCATAAAGATAGATAGT
The DNA here is from genome assembly GCA_004026765.1 of Micronycteris hirsuta. Lineage (NCBI taxonomy): Eukaryota > Metazoa > Chordata > Mammalia > Chiroptera > Phyllostomidae > Micronycteris > Micronycteris hirsuta. The sequence goes on from PVJI01015877.1 coordinate 6,244, forward strand.
CAAAACAGATCAACTTAAGAAGCTGAGGATAACAAGAAGAGACTCACAAATAATGGGAAGACAAAGAAACAAACCCCAATCAAAAAGAAAGGAGGAATTCCCATAAAGAGTGCTACATGAAATAGAGGCAAGTAAATTATCAGATACTGAGTTCAAATGATGGTTATAAGGAAGCCCAATGAGCTCAGTCAGAATTACCAAAAACTACACGGAAGCTACAAGGAACTTACTGAAAACTATATCAGCATGGTAAAGGACACAGAAACTATCAACAAGATCTAGGAGGAAATGAAGAATACAATTTCTGAATTGAAGAGCACAGTAGAAAGAATCAAAAGCAGGCTAGATGAAGCAGAGGATCAAATCAGCAAGCTGGAGGACAAGGTTAGGAAGGGAAAAAAAAACTCCCAGAAAGGGCAAGAAAAGGGAAAAAACTCAAAAAGAATGAAGAGGAGTTAAGGGAACTTCAGGACAATATGAAACATAATATATCTATATAATAGGGATACTAGGAAGAGAAGGAGAGAAGCAAGATATAGAAAACCTGTTCGAAAAAGTAATGATGAAAAACTTACCTAATTTGAGAAGAGAAAAAGCCATGCAAGTTCAGGAAGCACAGAGAGTCTGAATCAAGAGGAACCCAAAGAGGCCCACTCCAATACACATCATAATTAAAATGACAAAATTCAAATACAAAGAGAGAAACTTGAAGGCTACATGGGAAAAACAGGAAGTAACCCACAATGGAGCTCTGATAAGACTAGCAGCTGACTTCTCAACAGAAACACTACAAGCCAGGAGGGAATGGCCAGAAATATTCCAAGTAATGATAAGCAAAGGCCTGCAACCAAGACTACTCTCTCTGGCAAGGCTCTCAATTAAAATGGAAGGTGAAATAAGGAATTCCAAAGACAAAAGAAGGCTAAAAGAATACACCTCCACCAAGTAGCATTGCAAGATATGCTAAAGGGACTGCTTTAAGAAGATGAAGAAAAAGAGTGAGAGAGAGGAAGGAATACTGGTATAAAGGGAGTAAAATGACAATGAATAAGTACCCATCAATAATAACTTTAATGTAAATGGATTTAATGCTACAATCAAAAGACATAAGATAGAGTTCTGGCCAAGGTGGAGGCATAGGTAGATATCCTTCACTTCCTTGCACAACAAAAACAAGGATAACAACCAATTTGAAAACAAAATACAACCAGAACTACCAGAAAAATCAAACTATTGAAGTACAACAACCAAGGACTCACAGAAAATATTCATCCAGACCATTAGAAGGAGAAGATATGGGCACCTGGAGCAGAGAAAGCACAACACAAGGCAGCAGTTGGCAGTCTGGGACAGGTGAGGCAGTGGCTGGAAGACCAGAATATCCTACATTAGCATGTGGATAAGTTGGGAGAAACAACTGGGCACTGAGACAGACTACACAACTCAGAATCCCAACATGGGAAACTAAAGCCTCAAACCTCTGAATGTAAAAACCTGTAGTGGTTGCTTAAGTGGGAGAAACTCCCAGTGTCACAGAAGAGTCCATCTGAGAGGCCCAGGAGATCCTAGAATTCAAAAAAGCCCAACCACCTGGGAATCAGCACTTCAAAGGGCACAACTGCTCATGGGAAGCAAGGGAAGTGATGGAAAGTGGGGTGAGAACACAGTAAGCTAGCAAGTAACACTGTTCCCTCTCTGACCCCTGCTCCATATACAACACCACAACTTAGCCCTGGAGAATGCCTAAGGCTCTACCCCTTGCGACATAACAGGAGTACCAAGACAAATAAAAATAGCCCAAATGAAGAAACAGATCAAAACTCCAGAAAAAGAACTAAGTGGAAAGGAGATAGACAAATTAACAGACAAGGAGTTCAAAACACTGGTAATCAGGATGCTCGCAGAAATTCTTGACTATGGTCACAATATAAAGGAAGAAATGAAGTCTATACAAAGTGAAATAAAGAAAAATACACAGGGAACCAACAGTGAAGGGAAGTAAGCTGGGACCAAATCAATGACTTGGAACAAAAAAAAGTAAACATCAAACCAGAACAGAATAAAGAAATGAGAATTCCAAAAAATGAGGATAGGCTGAGGAACATATGGGACAACTTTAAGTGCTGAAACATCCAAATTGTAGGACTGCCAGAAGGAAAATAGGAAGAGCAAAAATTTAAAAACTTATCTGAAAACATAATGAAGAAGAAATCTCCAATCTGGCTAAGGAAATAGACTTCTAGGAGGTCCAGGAAAACCAGAGAGTCCCAAAGAAATTGCACCAAAGGAAGCACACACCAAGGCACATCATAATTAAGTTACCCAAGATTAAAAATAAGGTGAGAATCTTAAAAGCAGCAAGAAGAAAGGAGACAGTTACCTACAAAGTAGTGCCCATAAGACTGTCAGCTCATTTCTCAAAAGAAACCTTACAGGCAAGAAGAGGCTGGAAAGAAGTATTCAAAGTCATGAAAAGCAAGGGCCTACATACAAGATTACTTTATCCAGCAAACCTATCATTTACAATGGAAGGACAGATAAAAGTGCTTCCCAGATAAGGTTAAGTTAAAGGAGTTCATCATCACTAAGTCCTTATTATATGGAATTTTAAAGGGACTTATCTAAGAAAAAGATCAAAATTATGAACAACAAAATGAAAATAAACTCATAAGCATCAACAACTAAACCTAAAAAAACAAAAACTAAACAAACTAGAACAGGAACAGAATCACAGAAATGGATATCACATGGAGGGTTACCAGGGTGAAAGGTAAAGGGAATAAGAAGCATAATTGGTAGGCACAAAATAGACAGGGGGAGGTTAAGAATAGTATAGGAAATGGAGAAGCCAAAGGAACTTATATGTACAGCCCATGGACATGAACTAAAAGGGAGGAGGAATGCTGGAGGGAAGCGGATGGGGATAAATGGGAGAAAAATAGGGGACAACTATAAGAACATAATCAATAAAATATAATTTTTAAAAAGCCCCTAGGAAAAAAAAGACATAGGGTAGCTGAATGGAAAAGAAAACATGACCTGCACATATGCTGCTTGCAAGAGACACACCTCAGAACAGACCTATACCGACTGAAAGTGAAGAGTTGGGAAAAAAATATCCCAAGCAAATGGACAGGGGAAAAAAAGCCAGGATAGCAATCAGTATATCAGACAAAATACACTTCAAAACAAGACCATAAGAAGAGACACAGGACAAAATTACATAACGCTCAAGAGAAGAATCCACCAGGAATTCATAAATATTGTAAAAGTATATGCACCCAACATAGGAGCACTGAAATATATGAAAAAAGTCTTGGAGAACTTCAAAAAGTTATAGACAGAAACACAATTACAGTAGGGAATTTTGACACCACTCCGTCAACAATAGATAGATCTTCCCAATAAAATATCACAAGGATATTATGGAAATGAACAACTCCTTAGATCAAATGGACTTAACTGATATCTATAGAGTCTATCATCCCAAAGGAGCTAAATACACACTCTTTTCAAATGCACATGGAACAATTTCAAAGATAGACCACATGATAGAACACAAACAAGCCTCAAAAAATTCAGAGAAAATTGAAATCATATCAGTCATTTTTTCTGACCAGAAGGGCTTGAAACTAGAAACCAACCTAATGGAAAAAATTCAAAAACATTCAAACACATGGAGACTGAATAGCATGCTATTAAACAATGAATGGGTTAAGAATGAGATCAAGGAAGAAATTAAAAGGTTTTCTGGAAACAAATGAGAATGAATACACAACAGTTCAAAAACTATGGGACACAGTGAAGCAGTCCTGATAGGGAAGTTCATAGCAATACAGGCCTACCTAAAAAACATAGAAACATTTCAGATAAACAACTGAACCCTACATACAAGAACTGGAGAAACAACAACAAACAAAGCCCAGAGGGAGAAGAAAGAAAGATATAATCAAGATCAGGTCAGAGATAAATGACATAGAGACGAAAAGAATATTTCAAAGGATCAATAAATCCAGGAGCTGATTCTTTAAAAAGATAAACAAAATTGACAAGCCTTTAACCAGACTAATCAAGAAAAAAAGGGAGAGGAACCAAATAAATAAAATCAAAAATGAAAGAGGAGTCATCACAACCTATACAACAGAAATAAAAAAAGTTCTAAGAAATTACTATAAACCGCTATATATCAAGAAATTTGAAAACCTCAGTGAAATAGACACATTTCTAGAAAAACATAGTCTTCCAAAATTGAATCAAGAAGAAGCAGAAGGCATGAACAGACTGATAACAGCTGGTGAAATTGAAGCATAATAACAAATACTTCCAGGACTCAAAAGCCCTGGGTCTGATGGTTTCACAGAATTTTACAAAACATTTTAGAAAGATTTAACCCCTACCATTTTCAAAATATTTCCAAAACCCCAAGAAAAGGGAAGATTCCCAAACTCTTTTTATGAGGCCAGCATTATACTAATCCCAAAACCAGTTAAAAACACAAAAAAGAAAGAAAACTTCAGGCCAGTATCACTGATGAACATAGATGCTAAAATCTTCAACAAAATATTGTCAAACTGCATCTAGCAATACACTGAAGAGATCATAAACCATGATCAAGTGGGATTCATTTCCTGGGTCCAAGGATGGTACAATGTTCACAAATCAATAAAAATAATATATCAGGACTTCTGGCCAAGATGGAGGCGTAGGTGGACACACAGTACCTCCTCATGCAACCAAAGGAGGAAAACCAAGAATTTAAAAACCAAAATAAACAACCAGAATGGACAGAGAATTGAACCGAGTACAAGTCCAACAGCCAAGGAGTTAGAGAGGACACGTTCATCCAGACTGGTAAGCAGGGCGGAGCCAGGTGGAGAGCTCGTGCAGCAAGATGGCAGTTTGCCTGGAGAGACTCACAGCAGGCACACCTGGCCAAAAAGCGGCTGGTGCACCAGGAGAAGCCCACAGGAAACAGCAGGGCTGAGACTGGTGGACTGGGTGGTCCCTCACTTGCGTGTGCAGATAAACTGGGAGAAGGAGCTGAGAAGCAGAGCAGAAAACAACTGTGGGGCTTAAGGTGGCAGCGGGAGCAACTCCCAGCCACACAGGAGAGGAAAAAGTAACTGGGAGCCGGGAAGAGTAGAGCAACCACCATTGTTCCCTCCCAGGCCAGCCCCCTCAGGCAGCATCAAAACACAGGGATGGCATAGGTAACCCCACCCTGGTAAACACCTAAGGCTCTGTCCCTTAAAGTAACAGGCATGCCGAGGGAAAAAAAAATGGCCCAAATGAAAGAACAGAACAAAGCTCTGGAAAAATACAACTAAGCCACGAAGAGATAACCAACCTATCAGACACACAGTTCAAAACACTGGTAATCAGGATGCCCACAAAATAGGAAGAAAGTTGGTCACAATTAGATGAACAAATGAAGGATATGCTAACAAAAATGAGCAGAAATGTGCAGGGAACCAATAGGGAAGAGAAGGAAATTGGGACTCAAATCAACCATATGGACCAGCGGGAAGACACAGGAATTCAAAAACATGAGGAAAGGCTTCGGAACCTCCAGGACATCTTTAAACATCCCAACATCTGGGTCATAGGGATGCCAGAAGGAGAAGAGGAAGACCAAGGGATTGAACACTTATTTGGACAAATAATGAAGGAGAACTTCCCTAATCTGGCAAAGGAAATATATTTCCAGGAGGTCCAAGAAACTCAGAGGGTTCCAAAGAAGTTGGACCCAAAGAGGAACACACCAAGACTCATCATAATGACATTACCCAAGATTAAAAATAAGGAGAGTATCTTAGAAGCAGAAAGAGAAAAGGAAACAGTTACCTACAAAGGAATTCCCATAAGACTGTCAGCTGATTTCTCAAAAGAGACCTTTCAGGCAAGAAGGGGCTGGAAAGAAGTATACCAAGTCATGAAAGGCAAGGACCTACATCTAAGAATACTCTATCCAGCAAAACTTTCATTTAGAATGGAAGGGCAGATAAAGTGCTTCTCAGATAAGGTCAAGTTCAAGGAGTTCATCATCACCCAGCCTTTATTATATGAAATGTTAAAGAGATTTATATAAGGCATGGAGGGATATCAACAGGGGAGTGGGAGGGGGAGAGAGGAGGAAAAAGTACAGAGACTAAATAGCGTAAGTGGTAGGTAGAAAACAGACAGGGGGAGGTCAAGAATAGTATAGGAAATTTAGAAGCCAAAGAACTTATTTGTATGACCCATGGACAAAAACTAAAGGGAAGGGTAATGGGGGGGCAGAGGGGAATAAAGGGGGTGATATGGGACAACTGTAATAACATGATCAATAAAATATATTTTAAAACAAATAATATATCACATAAAGAAAATGAAAGACAGAAATCACACGATCATATCAGTAGGTGTGGAAAAAGCATTTGATAAGGTACAGCACCCATTTAGGATAAAAACACTCAGCAAATGGGAGTAGAGGGAGTATACCTCAACATAATAAAGACCATATGAGAAACCTACAGCCAACATCATATTCAGCGGGAAAAACTAAAACCTTCACCACTAAGATCAGGAACAAGACAAGGATGCCCACTTTCACCACTCCTATTGAACATACTATTGGAAGTCCTAGCCACAGTGATCAGACAAGAAGAAGAAATAAAAGGCATCCAAATTGGAAAAGAGTGAGCAAAACTCTCATCGTTTGCAGATGACATGATAGTGTACATAGAAAACCCTATAGACTCCACCAAAAAACTACTCGACCTAATAAGTGAATTTAGCAAAACAATAGGACACAAAGTCAGTATTCAGAAATTGAATGCATTTTTGGATACCAACAATGAAATACCAGAAACAGAAATCAGGAAAAAAAATCCCATTTGGTATAGCATCAAGAAAAATAAAGTACCTAGGAATAAACCTAACCAAGGAGGTAAAAGACTTGTACTCAGAAAACTACACAACACTGAAGAAAGAAATTAAGAAAGACACAAATAAATGGAAGTATATACCATGTTTATGGATTGGAAGAATTAACATCATCAAAATGTCCATACTATGCAAAGCAATTTATAGATTTAATGCACTCCCTATTATAATGCTAATGGCATACTGTGGTTTCTCTTCAGATTGTATAAATCTTTCGCCTTTTAAAATACCAACGACATATTTCACAGATATAAAACAAATATTTCAAAATTGTATATGGAACCATAAATGACCTCAAATAGCCTCAGCAATCTTGAGAAAGAAGAACAAAGTAGGAGGGATCGTAATAGCTGATATCAGACTATATCACAAGTCCACTTCAATCAAAACAGTATTGTCATGGCATAAGAACAGACACATAGATCAATGGAACAGGATAGAGAGCCCAGAAAAAAAACAATATCTACAGTCAATTAATATTCAACAAAGGGAGAAGAAGCATGAAATGAAGTAAAAATAGTCTCCTCAAAAATGGTGTTGGGAGATCTGGTCAGCTACATGCAAAAAAATGATACTCGACCATCAGTTTATACCATACATCAATATAAACTCAAGATGGATAAAGACTTAAAGATAAGCCACGACATCATAAAAGTCCTAAAGGAGAACCTAGGCAGGAAAATTTCAGATATTCCAGGCAGCAGTATTTTTACCAACATAAAGGAAAGAATAAACAAATGGAAATTCATCAAATTAAAAAGCTTCTGCACAGCTAAAGAAAACATCAGCAAAAGGAAAAAGGAACCAAACTTATGGGAAAAATATTTGCCAATAAGCCCTAGCTGGTGTGGTTCAATGGATTAAGCACTGGCCTGAGAAGTAAAGTATCGCCAATTTGATTCTCTGTCAGGACACATGCCTGGGTTGCAAGCCATGTCTCTAGTAGGGGGTGCATGAGAAGCAACCACGCATCGATGTTTCTCTCCCTCTCTTTCTGACTCCTTTCCCCCTCTCTAAAAATAAATAAATAAAATATTTAAAGAGAAAATATATTCACCAATGATACCTCAGACAATGGTTTGACCTCCAAAATACATAAAGAACTCACATGACTCTTACTCCAAGAAGACAAACAATCCAATTAAATAATGGCAAAGGACCTGAACAGACATTTCTGCAAGGAGGACATATTGAGGGCCCATAAACATATGAAAAGATGCTCAGCATCACTAGCCATCAGAGAGATACAAATTAAAACCACAATGTGATACCACTTCACACTGGTCAAAATGGCCATTATAAACAAATCAAGAAACAACAATTGCTGGCGAGGTTGTGAAGAAAATGGAACCCTAGTGAACTGCAGGTGGCGATGCAGATTGGTGTACCATTGTGAAAAACAGCATGAAATTTCCTCCGAAAACTAAAACTGGAGCTGCCTTTTGATCCATAAATTCCACTGCTGGGATTATATCCTAGGAATCCCAAAACACCAATTCAAAAGAACATATGCACTTTAATGTTCATAGTAGCACTATTTACAATAGCCAAGTGTTGAAAACAACCTAAGTGCCATCAGTAAATGAGTGTATCAAAAAACTGTGGTACATTTATGCAATGGAATACTATGCATAAAGAAAGAAGGGGCTCCTACCCATCGCAACAGCATGGATGGAACTGGAGAGCACTATGCTAAGTGAAATAAGCCAGGCAGTGAAAGATTAATACCATATGATCTCACCTATTAGTGGAACTTAATCAACAAAACAAACAAACAAAATGTAACCGGATACATTGACATAAAGAACAAAGTTACGGTAACCAGATGGTAGGGGGAAGAGAGATAATGGGAGAAAGAATGGGAAGCATCATCAAGAAACATATATAAAGACCCATGGACAATTTACAGCCAATATGGAGGCATAGGTAGATAAACTGTGCCTTCTTGCACAACCAAAAGAAGGACAACAACAAATTTAAAAACAAAAAATAACCAAAACTGCCAGAATATCAAACTGTGTGGAAGTCAGACAACCAAGGAGTTAAAGAAGAAACATTCATCCAGACCAGTAGGAGGGATGGAGATAGGCAACCTGTGCAGAGAGGACTCGCAGCAGGGTGGCAGCCAAAGGACAAGGATGGGCAAGACAGTGACTCGCAGACTGGGTGAGCTGGCAGCTGTTGGACCAGGCGGTCCCACATTTGCATGTGGATAAACCGGGAGGAACAACTAGGGGGCAAGACTGACCAAACAACTCAGGGTTCCAGCCTGAGGAAATAAAGCCTCAATACCTCTGACTGAAAAAAACCTGTAGGAGTTGATGTGGCAGGAGAAACTCCCACCATCAAAGGAGAGTTCTCTGGAGAGACCCCAGAGGGTCCTAGAATGTGCCCACCCAGGAATCAGCACCATAAGGGCCCAATTTGCTTGTGGGTAGCAGAGGAAGTTACTGAAAGACTGCGGAGAGCCTAGTGAGTGGCATTGTTCCCTTATGGACCCCTCCCCCACATAAAGCGCCACAATGCAGTGACCTGGGTTGCACCACCCCAGCGACTACTTAAGGCTCCACCCTTTACTATTTAACTTTCTCCCGAGGCAAAAAAAAAAAAAAAAAATAGCCCAAATGAAAGAACAGATCAAAGCTCCAGAAAAAATACAACTAAGTTATGAAGAGATAGCCAACCTATCAGATGCACAGTTCCAAACACTGGTAATCAGGATGCTCATGGAAATGGTTGAGTATGGTCACAAAATAGAGGAAAGAATGAAGACTATGAAAAGTGAATTAAAGGAAAATTCACAGAGAACCAACAATGACAGGAAGAAAACCAGGACTCAAATCAACAGTTTGGAGCAGAAGGAAGAAATAAACATTCGACCACAACAGAAAGAAGAAACAAGAATTCAGAAATATGAGGAGAGGCTTAGGACCATCTGGGACAACTTTAAATGTTCTAATATCTGAAACATAGGGGTGCCAGAAGGAGAAGAGGAAGAGCAAGAAATTTAAAAATTATTTGAAAAAATAATAAAGGAGAACTTCCCTAACCTGGCAAAGGATATAGACTTCCAGGAAGTCCAGGAAGCTCAGAGAGTCCCAAAGAAATTGGACCCAAGGAAGCACACACCAAGGCACATCATAATGACATTACCCTAGATTAAAGATAAGGAGAGAATCTTCAAAGCAGTAAGAGAAAAGAAGACAATTACCCAAGAAGGAGTTCCCATAAGACAATCAGCTGATTTCTCAAAACAAACCTTGCAGGCAGGAGGGGCTGGAAAGAAGTATTCAAAGTCATGAAAGGCAAGGACGTACATCCAAGATTACTCTCTCCAGCAAAGCTATCATCTAGAATGGGAGGGAAGATAAAGTGCTTCCCAGGTAAGGTCAAGTTAAAGGAGTTCATCATCACCCAGCCCTTATTATATCAAATGTTAAAGGGATTTATCTAAAGAAAAGATGATAAAAAACTCTGCACAGTAAAATGACAACAAACTCACAACTATCAACAAGCAAACCTAGAAAAACAAAATCAAATTAAGCAAACAACTAGAACAACAGGAAAAAGATCACAGAAGTGGAGATCACATGGAGCATTGTCATTGGGGAGAGAATGGGGGAAAAGGTACAGGGAATAAGAAGCATAAATAGTAGGTACAAAATAACAGGGGGAGATTAAGAATAGTATAGAAAATGTAGAAGCCAAAGAACTTATATGCACGATCCATGGACATGAACTAAGAAGTGGGGGGAATGAGGGTGGGAGGGAGGGTGCAGGGCAGAGGGGAGTAAAGGGGAGAAAATGGGACAACTGTAATAGCATAATCAATAAAATACATTTAAAAATAATAAATAAATATAATGCAAAAAAGAAAAAAAGAAGACTCATTGACAAAGCCAAATAGGGGTAGGATTGAGGGTGGGGGTTGTGATGGGTGGGGCAGGGCAAACGGTGGCAGGAAAATAGAGAAAATTGTACTTGAAGAACAATAAAAAATAAAATTAAAAAAATAGAAAATATTAAGTAGAAAATTAAAAATAGAACTATCATATGACCCAGCAGTTCCATTTGGCTATATTCTCTATGCTGTACTTTATCCCCTTGACTGTTTTTGCAGTTTATACTGTTTTTTGCAATTTGTACATCTTAACTTTGTACACATTTTCACCTATATCCTCAGCCCCACTCCCATCTGGTAAGCATCAAAATGTGCCCTATATCTATTACTTTGTTTGTATTTTGTTTGTTTGTTTACTATTTTGTGTTTTAATTCTATATATAAGTGAAGTCACATGGCATTTGTCTTTCCCTGTGTGACCCAGTTTACTTAGTATAATACCCTCTAGGTCCATCCATTCTGTCATAAATAGCAAAATTTTATTCCTTGTTATGACTAATATTCTATTACACACATTTACCACTTCTTCTTTACCCATTCAAGCATTAATGGACATTTAGGGTGATTCTATACCTTGGCTATTGTAAACAATGCTGCAATGAACATATATGAAGGTATGTCTTTTTAATTAGTTTTGTGTTTCTTCAGATAAATCCCCAGAAGTAGAATTTCTGTGTTCTTCTTTGTTTCTTGTTGTACTCTTTGTTTTAAAATATACTTTGACTGATATAAGTATTGCTACCCCAACATTTTTAACATTAAAAAATTATTTATTTATTTATTTATTTATTTATCAGAGCAATGTATTTTCTTTTTTGTTTTATTTTTTATTGATAATACTATTATAGTTGTCCCAATTTTCCCGCCTTTGCCCCCCACCAACCCACATGCTCCCCTGCAGAGGTCCAGCCTCAGCGGGTCTCCAGGTCCCCTAAGGAGGAACGGCAAGGCAAAATGAAGTGACACTCCAGACACTCTCAATGGGGTGTAGGAGGATGGCCAGACCTCAGGGATATGGCCAGGACAGCCAAACCTCTGGGCTCTAACTGACACCCCGTGAGAATTTTTCTTTACTTTTATAAGAAGGGTTTTTACAATCAGTGTGAGAAACAGATGCATGTTACAAATCATTAAGGCAGAAAAAAGCTGACACATGAGCAATTTAGAAAAAATACAGAAAATTTCAGATTTCTCTTACGCTGAACAAACTATTGCTTTCATGTTGAATAGTCTGAGTTAGATAGTTTTTTACCAAGGACATTTGTTATCTATCTTGGGGGGGGTTGTGGCTCTAATAAACCTTGAGCCTACAAGTGTTAACTGTACAGGAGGCATTGCCCCTAGCAATGGCCTTCTTTAGCGTTTTGGCAGCTGTCCTGCTTAAAGTTTAATTCCTCTTTAACCCTTTCATGGGCAGTATTAGTTAGGGGCTTTTTGGTCAGTAAGTCATTCTACACAAAATCATAAGAGTTGTGCCAATCTTCAGTAGCAAAATACCAATATCTAAAAATCCTACCACCAATTATTCAACAAAATCAAGCATGTAGAGAGAGATATATAGGAGAACCACCAATGTCGCTTCTGCTGTGCAGAGGCATCTTATCCATCCTGACTGTGCCATGAAATGGGTGTAGGCCGGCTCCCAACACTCCCCACTTACACAACCTTTCCCACACCATTGTTTATGTCTGTGGGTCTTTCATGTATGTTCTTTGACTAATCATTCACCTTCTTTCAAACAGTCCCTACTTCCCTCTTCCCCTCCTCCCCTCTTAGAGCTGTCAATTCAGTCCATGATTCTATGCCTCTGGTTTGATTTTCCTCATCAGTTCATTTTGCTCATCAGAGTCCTCTTACAGGTGAGATTATATGGTATTTGTTTTTCACCGACTGGCTTATTTCCTTAGCATAACAGTATCCAGTTCCATCCATGCTCCTGCAAATGGTAGGAGTTCCTTTTTTTTTTCCTGCTGCATAGGGTTCCATTGTGTAAATGTACCACAGCATTTTTATCCACTCATCTATTAATGGGCATTTTGGATGTTTCCAAATCTTGGCTCTAGTAAATAGCTGCTGTGAACATGAGGGTGAATAAGTTCTTTTGAATTAGTGTTTTGGGAAATATAGCATATTTCCAGCAGTGGGTTCACTGGGTCATAAGGCAGTGCCATTTTGAATTTTTTAGAAAATTCCATACTGCTTTCCACAGTGGCTGTACTAGTCTGCATTCCCATCAACAGTGTACTATGGTTCTCTTTTTTCCACATTGTCTCGGGCACTTACTGTTTATTGATTTATTAATGATAGTCATTTTGGCAGGTGTGAGGTGATATCTCATTATGGTTTTAATTTGCATCTGATGACTAGTGACATTGAGCATCTTTACATATGTCCATGGGCCATATGTATGTCCTCCTTGGAGAATGGTCTATTCAGGTCCTTTGCCCATTTTTCAATTAGATTGTTTATCTTCCTGTTGTTGAGTCATATGAGTCATACAAGTTCTTTATAGATCTGAGAGATTAAACTCTTGTCCAATGTTCCTTTGGCAAATATGTTCTCCCATAGAGTCAGTTCCCTTTTTATTTTGATGCTGGTGATTTTAGCCATGGAGAAATTTTTAATTTGATGTAGTCCCATTTGTCTATTTTTTCCCTTTATTTCCCTTGCCCTAGGAGATATATCAGCAAAAATATTGCCATATAAGATATGTGAAATTTTACTGCCTATGTTTTCCATTAGAATTTTTTTATAGATTTTTTTAAAGATTTTATTTATTTATTTTCAGAGAGAGGAGAAGGGAGGGAGAAAGAGCAATGTATGGTTGCCTCTCACATAGCCCTCACTGGGGACCTGGCCTGCAACCCAGGCATGTGAATCGAACTGGGACCCTCTGGTTCCCAGCCCGCGCTCAATCCACTGAGCTACACCAGCCAGGCTCCATTAGAATTTTTATGGCATCCCAACTTATATTTCAGTTTTTATCCATTTTGAGTTTATTCTATTGTATTATGTAAATTGGTGGTCTACTTTCACACTTCTGCATGTACCAGTTTAGTTCTCCCAACACAATTTATTGAAGAGACTATATTTACTCCATTGTGCCCCCTTTGTCAAATATTAATTGACCATAGAAGCATAAATTCAATTTGGGCTCTCCGTTCTGTTCCACTGATATATGTGTCTGTTCTTATGCCAGTACCTGGCTGTTTTGATTACAGTGCCCTTGTAGTGTGATTTGGTATCAGGTATTGTGATCCCTCCTATGTTGTTCTTCTTTCTCCAGATTGCTGAGGCTAATCAAGGTCTTTTTTGGTTCAATATAAATTTTTTGAATATTTCTTCTAGATCTCTGAAATATGCCATTGGTATTTTGATAGGGATTGCATTGAATCTATAGATTGCTTTGGGTAGATGGACATTTTAATTATGTTAATTTTCCCAATCCATGAACACATTAGATATATGCTTCCATTTGTTTGTATCTTACTCAATTTATTCAGTGTCCTATAGTTTTCTTTTTTTTAAGTATTGATGTTGATGATATATTTATATATATATCTTATTGATTATGCTATTATAGTTGTCCCATTTCCCCTCCTTTATTTCCCCTCTGCTCTGCACACCCCTCCCCATGTTCCCCTCCTTTAGTTCTTGTCCCTGGGTCATATGCATAAGTTCTTTGGCTTCTATATTTCCTATACTATTCTTAACCTCCCCCTGTCTGTTTTCTACCTACCATTTATGCTATTTATTCTCTGTACCTTTTTTCCCTCTCTCCCCTTCCCACTCCCCTGTTGATAACCCTCCATGTCTTATATAAATCCCTTTAACATTTCATAAAATAAAGGCTGGGTGATGATGAATTCCTTGAACTTGACCTTATCTGGGAAGCACTTTATCTGCCCTTCCATTCTGAATGAAAGTTTTGCTGGATAGAGTAATCTTGGATGTATGTCCTTGCTTTTCATGACTTGGTATACTTCTTTCTAGCCCCTTCTTGCCTGAAAGGTCTCTCTTGAGAAATCAGCTGACAGTCTTATGGGAACTCCTTTGTAGGTAACTATCTCCTTTCCTCTTGCTGCTTCTAAGATTCTCTCCTTATTTTTAATCTTGGGTAATGTCATTATGATGTGCCTTGGTGTGTTCCTCTTTGGATCCAACTTCTTTGGGACTCTCTGAGCTTCCTGGACTTCCTGGAAGTCTATTTCCTTTGCCAGATTGGGGAAGTTTTCCTTCATTATCTGTTCAAATAAGTTTTCAATTGGTTGCTCTTCCTCTTCTCCTTCTGACATCCCTATGATTTAGATGTAGGAATGTTTAAAGATGTCCTGGAGCTTTCTAAGCCTCTCCTCAATTTTTTGAATTCTTGTTTCTTCATTCTTTTCTGGTTGAATATTTTTTTCTTTTTTCTGGTTCACACCGTTGATATGAGTCCCAGTTTCCTTCCCATAACTATTTGTTCCCTGTACATTTCCGCTTATTTCACTTAGTGTAGTATTCATTTTTTTTCATCCAATCTGCAACCAAATTCAACCAGTTCTGTGAGCATCCTGATTACCAGTGTTTTGAACTGTGCATCTGATAGGTTGACTATCTCTTCGTGGCTTAGTTTTATTTTTTCTGGAGTTTTGATTTCCTCTTTCATTTGGACCATTATTTTAAATCTCGGCACACCTGTTATGTATAAGGGGTGGAGCCTTAGGTGTTTACCAGGGCAGGGCAACCATGTCACTGCATTGTAACGCTGTCTGTGGGGAAGAGGTCTGAGAGGGAACAATGGTGCTCACTCCACTCTCTGCCGGCTTTCAGACACTTTGCTCACTACCCACAAGCAAATTGGGCCCTTCTGTGCTGATTCCCAGTCAGGTGGGCTTGTGTACATTCTAGGACCCTGTGGGTCTCTCCAAGGAACTCTCCTGTGAGGCTGAGTTCCTCCCCCTGCTGCCTCAGCCCCCACGGGTGTTTTCAATCAGTGGTTTGAGGCTTTATTTCCCTGCCATGGAACCCCGGGCTGTGTGGTCTGTTTCGCTCCCCAGCTTTTTCTCCTGGTTTATCTGAGCGCAAATGCGGGACCGTCTGCTCCTCCAGCCTGGCCCCCACTGGGTCCAGGTTAGCCAGCTGAGGGTTTCACCAGCCAGCTGGCCTAGCCCGCCCTGCTCCACAAACCACCTTGCTGCGATCCCTCTCCAACCAACTCTGCCCCGCCTACCAGTCTGGATGAATGTGTCTTCTTTAACTCCTTTATTGTCGGACTTCCATACAGTTCAATTTCCTGTCACTTCTGGTTGTTTTTCGTTTTTAAATTGCTGTTTTCCCTCTTTTGGTTGTGTGAGGAGGCACAGTGTGTCTGCCTATGCCTCCATCTTGGCCCAAAGTCCACTGTCCTATAGTTTTCTGTATACAGTCTTCTATCTCCTTAGTTAAATTTATTCCCAGGTACCTTATATTTTTTTCTTGCTATAGTATACAGGATCTTTTTTTCTCAATGTCTCTTTCTGATATTATTTTATTGGTGTATGAAAATGCCACCAATTCTGAATATTGACTTTATATCCCTCTATTCTGCTGATACCTTAATAGGTCGAATAGTTTTTGCTGGAGCCCATAGCACTTTCTAAGTACACTATCATGTCATCTGCAAATAATGACAGTTTTACTTCATCCTTTCCAATTTTGATGTATTCTATTTCTTCTTGTCTGATTGCTGTGGCTAGATATTCTAGAACTATGTTGAATAAGAATCTTGTTCCCGATATTTTGGAAAATGCTTTCAGTTTTTGCCCATTGAGTATGATGTTGGCAGTAGATTTTTCGTATATGACCTTTATTATGGTGAGGAATGCTCACTCTATTCCCACTTTGCTGAGGGTTTTTATCATAAATGGGCGCTAGAGTTTATTAAATGCTTTTTCTGCATCTGTTGATATGATCATGTTATTTTTGTCTTTCATTTTGTTTATGTAATGTATCACATTTATTGACTTTTGGATATTGTACCATCCTTGCTCCACTGGAAAAAATCCCACCCAATCATGGTATATGATCTTTTTAATGTATTGCTGGATTGATTTTGCTAATATTTTGTCGAGATTTTTAGCATCTGTGTTAATCAGAGATATTGGCCTGAATTTTCTTTCCTTGTTGTATCTCTGCCTATTTTTAAATTAGTATAATGCTAGCTTTGTAAAAAGAGTTTGGGAGCTTGCTCTCTTCTTGAACTTTTAGAAATAGTTTTAGAAGGATGATATTAGTTCTTCTTTGAGTGTTTGGTACAATTCACCTGCTAAGTCATCTGGCTGAGGGATTTTATGTCTGGAATTTTTTATTTTATTTTTTTACTACTTCAATTCTGCTAGTTGTTATTTATCTATTCAAGTTTTCTGCTTCCTCCTGATTCAGTTTTGGAATATTGTATGTTTCTAGAAACTTATCCACTTTGCAATTTCACCCAGGTCATCCAATTTTTTGGCATATAGTGATTCATAGCAATTTCATACATTTTGTATTTCTGCAGTATCAATAGTTACTTCTCTTCTTTTATTTCTGATTTTATTTATTTGGGTCTTTTTTCTTTCTTTTTCTCAATGAGTCTGGTTAAAGTTTTGTCAATTTTGTTTATCTTTTCAAAGAATGAGCTACTGGATCCATTGATCCTTTGATTATTTGGTACAGGGTGGGGGCAGATCTCTATATCCTTTAATTCTTCTCTGATCTTGATCATTTCCTTTCTTCTACTCCCTCTGCACTTTGTTGTTCCCCTAGTTCTTTTAGATGTAGGCTTAGGGTTTTTTCTTGAGATTTTTCTATCTTCTTTAGGTAGGTCTGTGTCGCAGATTCTGGCCAGCAGAATCCGTATCAGCAGTGGACTGAACACGTAAATAAATCTCACACAGAAACATGCAGGAATAGAAATCTGGGACCACGCGACCCTACCCTTATCATATGGGAGAGGGCCCAGATTGTAGCTTAGCCCAGGCTTTTATTGTGGTTTCAGAGCACATTTGCATCAGAATGGTCTTCATTAACTATGCATAGACTGTACATTCAAGTTAGGCGGTAGATGGATCAGGAAGGTACATCAAAAGGAGAGATATACAACTGGAAGAGCAACAGACTTGGGCTGATCCATAAACACTGGCCAGGAAGAGCCCAGGCAAGTATTAGCATAAGTCCTTTGATCCAGGTAGGGGCGAGGTTTCAGCAGTAGCAAGATTTTAAATCTAAGAAATATGTCAGCCTGACTTCCTCACAGGAAATTCTGCTACCCCACTCGTGGGTCAATGCGTGCCAGCTTATGCTCCATGAGAGACCTTGCTCCTGCACGCATGAAAACATAGGGCTACACTTCCCCACTGTGGGAGTACAAAATTCCTTTAGGCCTGTAGTGCTATGAACTTCCCTCTCAGGACTGCTTTTTCTGTGTCCCATAGCTTTTGGTTTGTCGTGTGCTCATTTTTTTTTCCACGTACTTTTTCATTTCTCCCTTGATCTCATTGTTAACCCATTCATAATTTAATATGCTGTTATTTAGTCTCAATGTATTTGTGTGTTTGCATTTGTTTTTGTTTTTATTTTTTCTTGAGGTTGATTTCTAGTTTCAGTCCACTGTGATATGAGAGAATGCTTGATATGATTTCAATTTTGTTAAATTTGCTAGGGGTTATTTTGTTTACCTTTAAGAATGACCTAAGTGCATTCGAGAAGAATATATATTGCTTCTTTTGTGTGAAATATTTTCTAGATATCATGTAAATCCATTTGATCTAGTGTATCATTTAATGCCTCTATATCCTTATTGATTTTTTAATACTACTTTATAGTTGTTCCATTACAGTTTCCTGCATCCTCTCCCCTCCCCTCCCACCACCCCCTCCAAACCTACCTCCATCCCCTTCCTCCATCCTCCCCCTTGGTTCTGTCCATGTGTCCTCTATAGTGGTTCCTGTAAACCCTTCTCTCCATAGGCTCCTACCACCTCCCCTCTGGCTATTGTTAGATTGTTCTTAATTTCAATGTTTCTGGTTATCTTTTTCTTGCTTTTTTATTTTATTGATTATGTTCCAGTTAAAGGTGAGATCATATGGTATTTGACCCTCACCGCCTGGCTTATTTCACTTAGTATAATGTTCGCCAGTTCCATCCATGCTGTTCCAAAGGGTATAAGCTCCTTCTTTCTCTCTGCTGCGTAGAATCCCATTGTGTAAATGTACCAGAGTTTCTTGATCCACTCATTTGTAGATGGGCACTTAGGTTGTTTCGAGCACTTGGCTATTATAAATTGTGCTGCTATGAACATTGGAGTGCATAGGTTCTTTTGAATTGGTGTTTCAGGGCTCTTAGGGTACAATCCCAGCAGTGGAATTGCTGGGTCAAAAAGCAGTTCCATTTTTAGTTTTCTGAGGAAATTCCATACTGTTTTCCACAGTGGCTGCACCAGTCTGCATTCCCACCAACAGTGCAGTAGGGTTCCCTTTTCTCCACATCCCCTCCAACAGTTATCTATTGCCTTGTTTATATGATGGCCATTCTGATTGGTGTGAGGTGGTATTCCATTGTGGTTTTAATTTGTGCCTCTCTGATGGCTAGTGAAGCTAAGCATCTATTCATATGTCTCTGCCCCCTCTATATGTCCTATTTGAGAAGTGTCTGTTCATGTCTTTTGCCCATTTTTCAATTGGGTTTTTTGTGTTCCTGGAGTGGAGTCATAGGACTTCTTTATATATTTTGGAGATCAAAACCTTGTCCAAGGTATCATTCAAAAATATGTTTTACCATACAGTTGGTTCTCTTTTTATTTTAATACTGTTTTCTTTAGCCCCACAGAAGCTCTTTATTTTGATGAGGTCCCATTTCTTTATTTTTTCCTTTATGTCAATTGCTCTAGGGGA
Organism: Micronycteris hirsuta; assembly: GCA_004026765.1. Taxonomy (NCBI): domain Eukaryota; kingdom Metazoa; phylum Chordata; class Mammalia; order Chiroptera; family Phyllostomidae; genus Micronycteris; species Micronycteris hirsuta. The sequence continues at coordinate 25,960 of PVJI01015877.1, forward strand.
CATCTCAGTGAAGATGATGCTGAGTGGAATGTCTGAGATTTTCCTAGCCCATAGGAAAATGTTTTCCTCTAGGACTTTTATGGTGCCGCAACTTATATTTAAGTCTTTTATCCACCTTGAATTTATTTTTGTGTATGGTGTAAGTTGGTGCTCAAGTTTCATTTTTTTGCATGTAGGCATCCAGATTTCCCAACACCATTTGTTGAAGAGGCTATTTTTATTCCATTTTATGCTTCTGCACATTTTGTTGAAGATTAATTGCCCATAGAGACTTGGGTTTATTTCTGAGCTCTCTATTCTGTTCCATTGGTCTAGCTGTCTGTTTTTATGCCAGTACCAAGCTATTTTTATTACAGTGGCCCTGTAATACAGTTTGATATCAGGTATTGTGATCCCCCTGCTTTGCTCTTCTTTTTCAAAATTGCAGCTGATATTCAGGGTCATTTATGGTTCCATATAAATTCTTGAAGTGTTTGTTTTATATCTGTGAAATACGCCATTGGTACTTTGATAGGGATTGCATTGAATCTATAAATTGCTTTAGGTAGTATGCACATTTTGATGATGTTGATTCTTCCAATCCATGAGCATGGTATATGTTTCCATTTGTTAGTGTCTTCCATGATTTCTTTCTTCAGTGTTGTGTAGTTTTCTGAATATAGATCTTTTACCTCCTTGGTTAGGTTTATTCCCAGGTATTTTATTTTTCTTGTTGCTATATCAAATGGGATTTTTTTTCTGATTTCTGCTTCTGATCTTTCACTATTGGCATACAAAAATGCCTTTGATTTCTGGATATTGACTTTGTATCCTGCTGTTTTGCCAAATTCAATTATTAGGTTGAGTAATTTTGGCAGAGTCTATAGGATATTCTAAGTACACTATCATATCATCTGCAAATAATGACAGTTTTGTTTCCTCCTTTCCAATTTGGAGGCCTTTCATTTCCTTTTCTTGTCTGATTGATATGGCTAAACCTTCCAGTACTATGTTAAATAGAAGTGGTGATAGTAGACAACCTTGTTTTGTTCCTGATTTTAGTGGGAAAGATTTTAGTTTTTGTCCATAAAGTATAATGTTGGCTGTAGGTCTCTCATTTATGGTCTTTATTATGTTGAGGAATGCTCTCTCTATTCTCACTTTGCTAACTGTTTTCATTTTAAATGAATGCTGTAGCTTATCAAATGCTTTTTCTGCATCTATTGATATGATCATGTGATTTTTGTCTTTGCTTTTGTTTATGTGATGTATTACATTTATTGTTCTGTGAATATTGTACCATCCTTGCATCCCTGGGATGAATCCCACTTGGCCATGCTGTATGATCTTTTTAATGTATTGCTGGATGCGGTTTGCCAATATTTTGTTGAGGATTTTAGCGTCTATGTTCATTAGTGATATTGGCCTGAAGTTTTCTTTCTTTGTTGTGTCTTTATCTGGTTTTGGGATTAGGATGATGCTGGCTTCATAAAAAGAGTTTGGAAGTCTTCCATCATTTTGGATTTTTTAGAATAGTCTTTGAAGGATAGGGATTAGTTCTTCCTTAAATGCTTTGTAGAATTCTCCTGTGAAACCATCTGGTCCAGGACTTTTGTGTGTCGGGAGTTTTTTTATTACTGCTTCAGTTTCATCTGCTGTTATTGTTCAGTTCAGGCTTTCTGCTTCCTCTTTATCGAGTTTTGGAAGATTATATTTTCCTAGAAATTCGTCCATTTCACCTAGGTTTTCATATCTTTTGGCATACAGTTCTTCATAGGAGTGTCTTACAATCCTTGGTATTTCTGTGGTGTCAGTTATAATATTTCCTCTTTCATTTCTGATTGAGTTTATTTGGGTCCTCTCTCGTTTTTTCTTGATGAGCCTACTTAAAAGCTTGTCGATTTTGTTTATCTTTTCAAAGAACCAGCTCCTGGATTCATTGATCCTCAGAATTGTGCTTTTAGTCTCTATGTCATTTAATTCTACTCTGATCTTGGTTATTCCTTCCTTCTACTTGCTCTGGGCTGTCTTTGTTGTTGTTCCTCAAGTTCTTGTAGGCGTATGGTTAGGTTGTTTGTTTGAAATGTTTCTGTGTTTTTTTTTTAGGTAGGCCTGTATCACTATGTACTTCCCTCTCAGGACTGCCTTCACTGTGTCCCATATGTTTTGAGTTGTTGTAAGTTCATTTTCATTTTTTTCGAGAAACTTTTTTATTTCTTCCCTAATCTAATCCTTGATTCATTGGTTGTTTAATAGCATGCTATTCAATTTCCATGATTTTGAGTGTTTTGGGATTTTTTCCTTTGGGTTGGTTTCTAATTTCAGTCCCTTGTGGTCAGAGAAAATACTTGATATGATTTCAATTTTTCTTAATTGGTTGAGGCTTGTTTTGTGTCCTATCATATGATCTAACTTTGAAAATGTTCCATGTGTATTTGAAAGGAATGTGTATTTAGCTTCTGTGGGGTGAAAGGCTCTATATATATCAGTTAAGTCCATTTCTTCTATGGCATTGTTCAATGCCACAATACCTTTATTGATATTTTGTTTGGAAGATCTGTCCATTTTTGATAGTGGGGTGTTGAAGTCCCCTACTATAATTGTGTTGCTATCAATATCTTTCTTGAAGTTCTCCAAGATTTTCTTTATGTATTTGGGTGCTCCTATGTTGGGTGCATACATATTTACAATGTTTATATTTTCTTGGTGGATTCTTCCCTTGAGTATTATGAAGTGTCCTTCTGGGTCTCTTTTTATGGCCCTTCTTTTGAAGTCTATTTTGTCTGATATGAATATTGCTACCCTGGCTCTTTTTTTCCTGTCCGTTTGCTTGGAAAACTTGTTTCCAGCCCCTCACTTTCAGTCTGTGTAGGTCTTTTGTCCTGAGGTGGGTCTCTTGTAGGCATCATATGTGGGGTCATGCTTGCTTATCCATTCAGCTATTCTATGTATTTTGATTGGAGTATTTAATCCATTTACATTTAAGGTTATAATTGATAGGCACTTATTCATTGCCATTTTTTTGTATTTGTGTTCCTCTCTCTCTCTCTCTTTTCCCTTCTTTCCTTCAAGCAGTCCCTTTAGCATCTCTTGCAGAGCTGGTTTGGTGGAGGTGTATTCTTTTAGACTTCTTTTGTCTGGGAAGCTCCTTATTTGACCATCTATCTTGATTGAGAGCCTTGCTGGGTACAGTAGCCTTGGTTGCAGGCCTTTGGTTCTCATTACTTGGAATATTTCTTGCCATTCTCTTCTGGCTTGGAGTGTTTCCATTGAGAAGTCAGTTGCTAACCTTATCAGGGCTCCCTTGTATGTTACTTCCTGTTTCTGCCTCACTGCCTTTAAGATTCTCTCTTTGTTTTGGAATTTTGCCATTTTAATGATTATGTGTCTTGAAGTGGACCTGTTTGGGTTACTTTTGATTAGGACTCTCTGTGTTTCCTGGATTTGTGTGACTTTTTCTCTCATCAGATTAGGGAAGTTTTCCATCATTACTATTTCAAACAGGTTTTCTATCCCTTGCTCCTCTTCTCCTTCTGGTATCCCTATTATACGAATATTATTGTGTTTCATGTTGTCCTGCATTTCCCTTAATACCTCTTCTCTCTTTCTGAGTCTTTTTTCCCTTTCTTGATCTTTTTTGGTGTTTTTTTCTACCTTGTCCTCCAGCTCGCTCATCCGATCCTCTGCCTCATCAAGCCTGCTTTTGATTTTTTCTATTGTGTTCTTCAGTGCAGAAATAGTAATCGTCATTTCCTCTTGGCCTTTTTGGATAGTTTCTATTTCCTTTTTCATGTTGATATAGTTTGCAGTAAGTTCATTGTAGTTTCCCTGTAGTTTCTGCTAATTTTCTGTGAGCTCATGAGCTTTCTTAAAACCATTGCTTTGAATTCAATATCTGATAGTTGGCCTGCCTCTGTTTCATTGATCATTGTTCTGGGGCTTCCTCCCTTCCTTTCATTTGGGGGTTGTTTCTTTGTCTTTCCATTGTTTGTGAGACTCTTCTTGCTAGCCTGTTTCTTAAATTGATCTTTTTTGACTCTCTGGTTTTATGGTATGAGCTTCTATTGTAGGATACCTGCGAGATTCAGTTTTGTAGTCTCCTTAATCTCCTTAGCTTGCTGGTCTTAGACTATGATTTATGCTGTCTCTCTGTATGTCTTTGGGTTTTGGTTGTTATTGGGTCTTTCTTTGGTGGGTCCTTTCCTCCAGTTAGTTAACTGAGGGTCACTCTGTCCACCCCTCCTTGTATTCTGTTGTGTGGGTGTGGACAGGTTGTGTTGAAGTTGATTCTTCTGTGTGAACAAGGTTTTGAGACTTCGCTCTCATTCTTATTCAGTTGTTTGTTGTGGGTAATTTCTCCACCAATTGTTGTATTATCCATTCTGTCCTGGATTGAGTTTAATGTGGGTTCCGCTTCCTCCTTCACCTTCTTCCATTGTTTTGTGTTGGTGGTTCCTTTGTTGATGAATTTCCTCTTCCAGCAGGTATACTGGTGTCACTGCTCCTACCTTGCAAGTTCTCTGGAGTAGCAAAGTTAAATTTGTGTCACTGTCTCTGTGTTTTGGGCTGACCCTGTCTGGGTCTAACTCTGGTCTTTTCACAGCTTCAGGTTTTAATGTCTCACCCGTGGGTAAAGAAGAGACGGGAAGGAAACAACAACAACAACAACAAAGGATTGAATGAAGGGAGAAAGAGTAATATAAGGAAAGGAAGGAAGGAAGGATGAATAAAAAAAAGAAAGAAGGAAAGAAAGGAAGAACGAATTGAAAGAAAAGGAAAAAATTTTTTTCTATTTTTTATAAATTAAGACAAAAAAGAAATAAAAAGAGGAGAAGACTAGGAATACTAAAGGAAAGAGAGGAAGAAGGAATTTTCAAAAAAAATAAAGGACAGAAAGGAAGAAGGGTGAAAACAAAACCAAAAAAAAAAAACACAAAAAACAAAAAACCTTCTGCTGGCTGGCTTTAAAAGTGTCCGGCCAGGCCTGTTCCTTTGGTCTTCCTGTCTGCGTCAGGCTGGGAAGATACTAGTTTTGCTTTTTTCCCTTCCTGAGATGCACTCTTCACTGTTGTCTAGCCTCCAGCCCAGTTCCTACGTGTGCTTCTGAGTCCAGACTGGGTCTGTTGTTGTGCCGTTTTTGAGGGGTACCAATTAGGGGCACCTCACCCACTGCCTGGTTCTTGCTGGTTTAGATACTAGGAACTCTCAGCGCCCCTTCTGGGTGGTTTGGCCCCCACACTCTGTCAAGAGTTTGTGAGGACTGCCACTCCCATCAATGGGGCACTTCTGCCTTTCTCATTCAGAGCCAATTGGCCCTGCAGGGCCCTGTGCGCACGGGCTGTGTGGCCAGCTCTTTGTCCCCAGCCGTCCGGGTGTGAGCTCCATATACCTATGTTCACTGTCCCCTTTTGTCCCTTGATTTGGCACCAGCGAGCTGCAGGCCACAGTGCCCGGTTGTACACCATCCCTGGTTTTTTGAAGTGGGCACAAGTGGGCCGCGGATCACTGGGTGCACATAGTCCCTAATTCCTCTTGATTGGCTGTGCAAGACACAACTGGCCCCAGGGCCACTGGTTGCAGACAGCTCCCAGTTCTTCTGGAGTTGGCAGGGACAGGCCGCGGGTCACCGAGTTCGTTCAGTCTCCAATTCACTCTTGATGGGAGCGCAGGTGGCCACGGGCCAAGGGCCGCCGGTTGTGTACTCACCCCACTATTTCTGGAGATTAGGCAGGCCATCTGCCCTGGGCCTCGGATCCAATCCCCAGGTGCCCACTGACTCCAGAGCTGTTGGGGGTGGGGCCTCTCCAAACAGCCGGGGAGTGCCTATTTTTTTTTCCTATTTTTCTTTTTGAAATATTCTTCCTATTTACGCCTGCCAGTCCGAATAAGCACCTGGTCTCTCACACCTCCCAACCTGGTTCTCTCCCAAGAATCTTGCAGCAGACCTGGAAGCTGCCAGGTCTGGGGTTGCAGTCCACCCTGCTCCCTGCGCTGGTCCCGGGAGACCTTTTCGTTCCAAAGCACTCTCCTTACCATCGAATCAATCATTTTCACCTATAATCTTGGTCACCAATCTTCATATATGCTGGAATACTGTTTGGTGTATGCTCTATTCCTTAGAAAATCGGCTAGGTGTTTCACCAGCAGACAGGCAGAAGTGGACTCCACTCCCCCCTATCTTGCTGCCATCTTCCCTTTCCTCCTTATTGATTTTTGACTTGAAGATCTGGCCATTGTGACAGTGCATTGTTAAAATCCCCTACTATGACTGCATTGCTATTGACATCTTTCTTAAAGTTCTCCAAGATTTTCTTTATATTTTTAGGTGCTCCTATATTGGGTACATATATGTTTACAATGGTTATATTCTCTTGTTGGACTGAACATTGAAGTATTATATAATGTCCTTTTTTAATTTTTTTAAAGAATTTTTTTTATTTATTTTCACAGAGAGGGGAAGGGAGGGAGAAAGAGAGGGAGGGAAAGAGCAATGCATGGTTGCCTCTCACATGGCCCTCACTGGGGACCTGGCCCGCAACCCAGGCATGTGCCCCAACTGGGAATCGAACCGGGACCCTCTGGTTCCCAGCCCGCGCTCAATCCACTGAGCTACACCAGCCGGGCTAATGTCTTTTGTCTTTTATGATGGCCTTTTTTTTGAGGTATATTTTGTCAAGCAGAAGTATTGCTAACTCAGCTTTTCTTTTTCATCTCCATTTGTATGGATTTTTTTTTTCCATCCCTTCACTTTCAGCCTGTGTCAATCTTTTGTTCTGAGGCGGGTCTCCCATAGGCAGTATATATGCAGGTCATGTTTTATTATTTATTCAGCTCCTCTAGTCTTTTCACGTAGGGTCATTTAATCCATAAGATTATTATTGATAGATACTTATTTAGTGCCACTTTGTACCTGTGTTCCTCTCTCTATTTCTTCTTCTTTTTAAGATTTTATTTATTTATTTTTAGAGAGAGGGGAAGGGAAGGGGAAACAAAGGGAAAGAAACATCAGTGTATGGCTGTCTCTCGTGGGCCCCCCACTGGGGACCTGACCTGCAACCCCAGCATGTGCCCCAACTGGGAATTGAACTGGTGATTCCTGTTTCACAGGCCAGCACTCAATCCACTGAGCCACCGCAGCCAGGGTTCTATTTCTTCTTTTTAAACCAGTCCCTTTAGCATGTCTTACAATGCTGGTTTGGTGGAAATGTACTCCTTCAGCCTTTTCTTTTTCTCAGATGCTCTTCATTTCACCTTTCATTTTAAATTAGAGCTTTTCTGGATAGAGTATCTTCGGTTTAAAGTCCTTGCTTTTCATTACTTGGAATATTTCATGCCAGTCCCTTCTGGCCTATATTGTTTCTGTTGAGAAATCAGCTGACAGACTTATTTAAGATCTCTTGCAGGAATTTAATTGTTTCTCTCTTGTTGCCTTTAATATTTCCTCTTTGAAATGCAGACAATTGTAATTAATTGAACAACAATAAAGTAATTAAAAAAAGATTTCCTCTTTGTCTTTAAACTTTGCCATTTTAATTGTGACATGTCTTGGTGTAGGCCTCTTTGGATTCACCTTGATTTGGACTCCCTGTGCTTCCTGAACTTGTGTGAATTTTTTTCATCACCAGGTTAGGAATATTTTTGTTCATTATTTTTTCAAACAGGTTTTCTATCCCTTCCTTCCTTTATTCTCCTTCTGGTATCACTATTTTGCAAATATTGTTAAATTTCATGTTGTCCCAAAGCTCTCCTAAACTATCCTCACTCTTCTTAAGTCTCTTTTTATTTTTTTGCTCTAAGTATTTTCTTCTAAAATCATCCAAATCATTGATTCCATCCTCTACTTTGTCTAGCCTGCTTTTAATTCCTTCTAGTGTATTCTTCATTTCAGATATTGTATTCTTCATTTCAAGCTGGTTGTATTCATAGTTTCTATGTCCTTTTTCATGCTGATGAAATTTTCTCTGAGTTCCTTGTAATTCTAAGTTCCTTGAGCATCTTTATAACCTTAGTTTGAACTCTATGTGTGATTACTTGTTTGCCTCAATTTCATTTATCTCTTTTTCTGGGAATTCCTCCTTTTCTTTCATTTGTAGGTTGTTTCTTTATCTCCCCTTTTTAGCTGTCTCTTTTTCTTTATTTTTATGTTTTAGATAGCTTTTCTTTGACTCCCTGTCTTTTGGGGTATCCTTATGTGGTAGGACACCTATGGTTCCCAGTGGTGCAAACTTCTTGATCTCCTGATCTAGATGCTCTAGGAATGCCTTTGGTATGGGGTTACATGGCTTCTCCTACTGTATTTGGGTCCTGGTTGTTGTTGGTTTATTCACTGGTGATGTCTCCTTTCTGGCTGGCTGACTGAGAAGCTCAAGCCCTACCATGTCTTATATGCTGTTTTATAGGTGCTGGCAGAACAAAGCAAAACAACACACAAAAAAGAAACCAAAACAAGCAACCCCCTCAGCTACAACAGCAATTTTAATGACAAAAGATCAAAGAATAGTAAAAGTGGGGAGAGAAATACAGTATTAAGGAAATGGGAAAATGAAAAGAATAAGAGAGGCCAAAAGACAGAAAAGAGATTATGGGAGGAGAAATGAGGAACAGAGGGGGAACTAATACAAATAATGATTTGAAGGAGGAAAGCAGGGAAAGGGGACAAAGAAAGGGAAAGAATAACTAACATAAGAAAAGAAAATATGAAGGGAACAATGGGGTAATCAATGATAAGAGTAAAATAAGAGATATGACAGAAAAAATAGAGCAATAAAAATAAAAGGAAAATAAAAAATAGTAAAAAAAAAAAACCTAATGAAAGGGCTATGAAAAAGGAAAATAATGAAAAAGGAAAAAGTGGAATTCATCTCAGCAGAGTTCAGTGCTTGCTTGCTGGGCTCTCCCTATGGATTTGGCCCTACTGTAGTAAGGCTGGTTCATGAGTTCCCCTGCCCCCTGAACCACTGGTGTGAGTGTTTGGTATTATTTCCATGTACTTGGCAGGGTGGGGACCCTAGTAGGCTATCTGGTGGGGCCTCCAGAGTTTAGATTTTAGATCTACCAGAAACCAGGAGGGTGTTTCTATGGCTCTCCATTGAGAGGCAAGTGCCAGTCTGTTTCCTGGGAGAGTATGTGGCTTAGCTGTACCCTACAGCCAGTCTCTGACAGCCCCTGAGTCTGTGTGTGCTGCTATCTCCTCAGCAGGGGTTAAGATGCATGAAGGGAGAAAAGAAAGAATAAAAGGAAAACAAACACTAAACAAAAAAAGAAACTGAGGCCAAGATGGAGGCGTAGGTAGACACAATGTGCCTCCTCGCACAACCAAAAGAGGAAAAACAACAATTTAAAAAACAAAAACAGCCAGATCTGACAGAAAACTGAACTGAGTGGAAGTCCAACAAACCAAGGAGTTAAAGAAGACATGTTCATCCAGACTGGTAAGTGGGGCGGAGTCAGGTGGAGAGCATTCCGCAAGACACAGTTTGTGGAGCAGTACCGGCAACGCGCCAGCTGCCCGGAGAGGCCTGTGGCGGGTGCGCCTGGCCAAAACATGGAAGGCGCACTTGGCGAAACTGGGGCTGAGACTGGTGGACTGGGCAGTCCCTCATTCTCGCTCAGGTAAACTGGGAGGAAAAGCTGGGGAGTGGAACAGACCATGCGGCCCACCAACTCAGGGAAATAAAACCTCAAACCACCAATTGAATACACCTGTGGGGGTTGAGGCGGTAACAGGAGGAACTCCTGGCCTCACAGGAGAGTTCGTTGGGGAGACCCAGAGGGACTTGGAACTGTGCAGGCCCATCCACTCACCCCGGAGCCACCAAAAAAGGGCCCCACTTGCTTCTGGGTAGCTGGGCAAGTGCGGAGAACAGAGCAAGCGCCATTGTTCTCTCAGGCCCTGCCCCCACAGACAGTGTCACAACACAACAATGAGGGTTGCTTCTGCTTCGCCCAGGTGAACACCTAAGGCTCCGCCCCTTAAAGTAACAGGCGCGTCAAGGAAAAAAAATGGCCCAAATGAAAGAACACATCAAAGCTCCAGAAAAAATACAACTAAGTGACGAAGAGATAGCCAACCTATCAGATGCACAGTTCAAAGCACTGTTAATCAGGATGCTCACAGAACTCGATGAAAAATTGTCGCAATTACTTGAATAAATGAAGGATAATATAAAGGAAATGAGGGGAAATCTGCAGGGAACTAACAGGGGTGAGAAAGAAACTGGGACTCAAATCAACAGAGTGGACCAGCAGAAAGAAAAAAACATCCAACCAGAAAAGAATGAAGAAACAATAATTCGAAAAACTGAGGAGAGGCTTAGGAAACTTCAGGATATCCTTAAACATCCCAACATCAAAGTCATAGGGGTGCCAGAAGGAGAATAGGGAGACCAAGGGATTGAAAACTTATTTGAACAAATAATGAAGGAGAACTTCCCCAAGCTGGTGAAGGAAATAGACTTTCAGGAAGTCCAGGAAGCTCAGAGAGTCCCAAAGAAGTTGGACCCAAAGAGGAACACACCAAGACACATCATAATGACATTACCCAAGATTAAAAAGAGAGAATCTTAGAAGCAGCCAGAGAAAAGGAGACAGTTACCTACAAAGGAATTCCCATAAGATTGTCCCCTGATTTCTCAAAAGAAACCTTTTTCTTTTATATAGTTTCTTTTATTATATATATATATATATATTTTTTTTTTAAAGAGAAAAAAAAACTGAACAAACCACCTAAAAGGAAAGAAAAAAAGATGCAGGGTGGAGGTAGCAGGATTTAGCGGAAGAGTGGGATGAATGCTATCCCACTAGGAGGAGCTTGCTCTTCTCAAGCAAAATGACTACCATAGAATCCAGGTATATCTTTGCACAGAAAGCCCCATAGCTGCTATCATATGTCATTCCCCAGAGCCTCCTACACTAGACTCTCCTCACAAGACTGCAGTCCATGCCACATTCCCTTCACTGGGCCCCAAGGTCAGTGGTTGCAAACAGTAGACTTGTGCTTTACCCTGTTTAACAATTAAAAAAAAAAATTAGTGACTTTGACTCCAGCAGATCTCATCTCTCCCCAGCATAGACAAACCCAAAGGCCTTTCACCACTGGGTGTTACATGGTCAGCTGATTCCAGCACTGGCACTCTGTTTTGTGTTCCCCACTTCTCTCTTTTCAAGAGGAAGCTCCAATAGTTGCACTATGTCTCAACCCACTGCACTTGTGAATGGGCCGGCCCCTTTAATGACCTCACCTTTCTTACTGGTCATGGTGATTTCCCCCCTCCATCCTTGGTTAAAAGCCTCTTTTCCCTATAGTCTTCAGTTTATTTTAGGTGTCTAGCCCTGTCTTTAGTTTTATTTCCAATTTGCTTCTGGAGGTACATGACATATTCTCCTACTCCACTGCCATCTTTTTTTCCTCTTTGTACATAGACTATCTGGAGGGATACAGTAGTCACTCCTTATCCTTGGGGCCTATGTTCCAGGGTCCCCAGTAGATGCCATCACATGGGCCCCTGGTACAAAGAGACTGGCTGTACTCCGCAGTCCTGACGCTTTGAGTTTTAGTGGAAATTTCTGGAGATCTACTTTAACTCACTTCTGACACTACCTACCTTAGCATTTTATCTCTGTTATTGCTATTGTCTGTAAGGCCATTTATTCTATTACATAACTTTTCATTGTTCTTTGTATATATGCGGTTTATTGTGTTCTGTATACTACTTTTGTAAATGCCCAAACTTACTGAATGCTCTATTATTTGTTATAGTTTTCCAATAAATTATCTTGAGTTTTTCCGGTAATGAACCAAAAATAATGATAATATTACTTTTTCCCACTTTTAGAGCTCTTGTTTTATTCTCCAATTCAGTTGTGTTGGCTGATATATCCAGAACTATATTAAATAATATTGTTGATAAGAGGTAGCCTCTCTTCTTTCTGATATTAACAGGAACATTTCTAGTGCTTTTCTTTTTTGGTTGCAGTATGTCTACATTTTATTGTGTTAAATATGAGGCCATCTACTCCTAATTCATTAATTGTTTTATTAATAAGGGATATTGAACTTTATCAAATACCTCTTCAGCATCTGTAGGGAATATAATTTTTTAAACTTTTCATCTATTAATACATATTATATATATATATTTATTAAGTAAACCCTATTTGTTTTTGGCTTCAGTTAATATGTTTTTATATATATATATATATATATATATTTTTTTTTTAGGAGAAGGGAGAGAGAAAGAGCAATGTATGGTTGCCTCTCACATGGCCCTCATTGGGGACCTGGCCTGCAACCCAGGCATGTGCCCCGACTGGGAATCGAACCGGGACCCTCTGGTTCCCAGCCCGCACTCAATCCACTGAGCCACACCAGCCGGGCCTGTTTTTTTATATTTTAATGTTAGGTTGTTAGGTTAATAAAAAATTATAATTGCTACATCATTATGAAATAATTTTCTTTATCCCTTAAATTTTTTTGCCCTGAATTGCATTTTTCTGACATTAATATCCTTAGACTTTCTCCCTTTTTCTTAGCATATATGTAATATATCTTTATCCAGTTTTTTTATTTTTTTTATTTTTTTATTTTTTAAAGATTTTATTTATTTATTTTCAGAAAGAGGAGAAGGGAGGGAGAAAGAGCAATGTATGGTTGCCTCTCACATGGCCCTCATTGGGGACCTGGCCCGCAACCCAGGCATGTGCCCCGACTGGGAATCGAACCGGGACCCTCTGGTTCCCAGCCCACGCTCAATCCACTGAGCTACACCAGCCGGGCCTCCAGTTTTTTTATTTTTAACTTTTCTGTCATTTTGTTTTATCTGTTACCCTTAGAAACAGCATGTAGTTAGATTTTAGAGATTCCCTTTCCTCATGATTTGCTATTTTTTCATAAAACAATGTAACTCACTCGCATTTATTGTGATTACTAATAAGCAAAAGCTTATTTTGCTGTCTTATCATGTATTTTATATTTACCATATTTTCTGTTTTTCCTCACTTTTTACTTTTTGTCAATTGATTTGGTCTTATTTAATTTGTGGTGCTTAAATTTGTAACTTCAATACCTAGTAATTATTTTTTCCATTTGCTATACAAGTATACAAGTATAGTGCCTCTTGTGATCACCCAATCACCAAAGCATTGACTTACACTTCCTTCTTCTCCCTCTCTCTCCACCTGCAATGTTAATATCACTTGGGATTTCAGTTCCAGATGGCAGTGTTTGTTTGTTTTTTTTGTTTGTTTTCAATTAATACTTATTTAGACTTCATACAAATTCTACTGATTTTTTTCTTTTTTTACCTATATTTTATTGATTATGCTGTTACAGTTGTCCCACTTTCCTCCCCTTCTTGCCCCCCATCCCCTTATCCCCCCTTTCCCCACCCTTTAGTTTTGTCCATAGGTCATATACATAAGTCCTTCTGCTTCTGCACTTCCTATGCTATTCTTAACCTCCACCTGTCTGTTGTCTACCTACCATTTATGCTACCTGTTCTGTGCCCCATTCCCCCCGTCTCCCCCAATCACTCCCCTGTTGATGTTCCTCCATACCTTATATAACTCCCTTTAACATTTCATACAATAAAGGCTGGGTGGTGATGAACTTCTTGAACTTGACCTTATCTGAGAAGCACTGTACCTGCCCTTCCATTCTAAATGAAAGTTTTGCTGGATAGAGTATTCTTGGATGTAGGTCCTTGCCTTTCATGACTTGGAATACTTCTCTCCAGCCCCTTCTTGCCTGCAAGGTCTCTTTTGAGAAATCAGCTGACAGTCTTATGGGAATTCCTTTGTAGGTAACTGTCTCCTTTTCTCTGGCTGCTTCTAGGATCCTTTCCTTATTTTTAATCTTGGGTAATGTAATTATGATGTGTCTTGGTGTGTTCCTCTTTGGGTCCAAC